>PVIU01004578.1:0-94789 GCA_004026605.1 Ondatra zibethicus
TCAAGGCGCGAGTTGCGTCATATCTCCCTATATAAGCAGCCGCCATGTTAGACCTCGCTCTCTCTCGCCTCCGCTCTCCCTTCAACCTAGAGGCTCTCTGGCCTCCCGTTTTTCCTCAACCGAGTGCTCTCCAATAAAGCGTGATCCGGGAAGAATCCTGAGTCTGGCTGTTCATTCCGCTGGTCGGGGTCAGCCAGAGTTTCCTTTTAAACATTTCCTAGAATTAAAGTTTATCTTCTCCGTTTAGCTGGAATTTCCTTGGAGTGCTAGAATGGACTGCACATTGACTCTTAAGCAGAACAAACTATTGTCCTCTTTAGTTGGATAGCCTAAGATGTACCTGTACACTCCCTCCCTGTTTAAAATTAGACAGTGAGAACCACTTTTAAAACTTGTCCTTTCTTAATGTTGGTTGTCTGTGAAGCGACAAAGTACTACGTCACTAACACACACACACACACACACCTATAAAATATCTATGATGCTGATAACACTACATTTCAGCCTGAGCAAATTTCACTTTAATGAAAGTGAATTCTTTAATTCCTTCTACTTTGGTATTTACTTGAGGATCATTTTTCTCCTGATAAATACAGAGGTAAGTCTAACATAGAGATTCACACATGTCAGACATAGCCCTACGTGACAAGTTCCAGAGAAGTTCCACTGAAAGAATCTATGTTTGTAGAACATATACTCTCTGAAGTCATGCTGCAGATGTCTGCCACATCTGACACCGATCCTGCTTCCTTTTCTTTCACTCTTAGAAAGAGTCTCATTGGAAAATCTGTGGTAGGCGTTGCTTTGTAGTGATGACTGTAGAGGAATGACGACAATTGCCGAGAGTTACTTATAATTTTAGTATTTGAATAGCTGAACACAACAACTCTTACCATTACAGCATTCTTACAACTACAGGCTTTAACTACCTACTTGGAACCTAAGTATTATTTCCTCATCTGTTTCTTATTAAAAGTTAATAGCTTTCTTGTGGCACAATACTTCTGTAATCCAAGAGAAGGAAACAATATCTCTGATACAGATGTATAGCCTTTCCAAAGCTATTTTATTCTCAATTCCTTGAAGAAGCATTTATTCTAATCACTGTCAATTCTCTTTTTATATCTTGATAATTAGGCTGTCATCAGGCTTGGTACTGTGTCTGTGCTCCCATGAGAGACAGAACTCATTTGCCACTGTATCATGTATGACAATGTGCTGTTACCTCAGCCCACTGCCAACCAACACTTCCCAATTTTATAGACTCTTCATGGATATGTTCATTTCTATGACTGTAAAGGACCCAGCATTATGAAATATTGTTACATATTTCAAAGACTTATAAATAAGATTCATAAGGGCTACGAGACAAGAGTATCAATGGGACCTGACTCATTAATTCATATCAGGAAAGTCCTTTTCACTTTCTTCACAATAGATCATGTTGTTGCATCAGAGAAAAATGGTAAAGCCTGCAGCATTTGAGATGCTGAGACAGGAGAAAATCCAAGGCTAATCTGGTCTACAAAAAAGAGTTCCATCCCTAATAACCTCAACATTTATAAAATGTCTCAATGAAACCTATTAACTTTAATGTATACATTTTCTTTCTCTTTCTTTCTTTCTTTCTTCTTTTTTTGAGGTTGTAATCCTTTAATTAGATACTTTGGTGTTTGTAGCTCTATTCTAGTCAACTGTATCAGTTCAACATCTTGGTTGTAACTTTTCAGGTTCTTTAATTGGAACATAAGTATATCTTAAGGTGTTCCTTGATTTATTTCCCACAAGTAACTAGAGCTACTAAATTTTTTAAAAAGCCTTAGTTTATTTTTTATTTTTATTGAGCTATATTTTTTCTGCTCCCCTCTCTTCCTCTCCCTTACCCTTCTACCCTCTTTCATGGTCCCCATGCTTCCAAATTACACAGGAGATCCTGTCATTTTTCTACTTCCCATGTAGATTAGATCCATGTATGTATCTCTTAGAGTCTTCTTTGTTGTCTAGGTTCCCTGGTACTGTCAATGGTAGGCTTGTTTCCTTTGCTTTATGTCTAAAAGCCACTTATGAGTGAGTACATATGATATCTATTTTTATGGGTCTGGATTACCTCACTCAATATGATGCTTTCTAGACCAATTCATTTGCCAGCAAATTTCTAGATGGCTCAGCCATTAAAGACTAGGCTCACAACCAAAAATATAAAGTGTAATTTCTAAGTACATGTAATTATTAATTATACCAAGTAATAATCACAATGAAAGGTGACTTTGGGTCATCTGTCCTCATCGTCCAGTTAATACTACTATAACTGTACATGGATACCCCAAAAGTGTATTCCAGTTTAAATGAATTTGTGTTATTGATAAAGAATTGATGATGTACTTGTTGTATCACTTATAAATAAGTCAAGATAGGTGCCTAGTTCTGAAGTTAGCAATTAGAGCACAAGTCATGACAAACATGAATTCAGAATATTTTTGTTAAATATACACATACTATTAATGCTGGCAAAATAATTTTATAATAAAATGTATGCAGAAGTTCTTTGCCTTTATTTGTTAACTTTACAATATATGCTGTGTGTTTATTCTTCGAAAAGAAAGTGAAAACAAGTATGAGAATAGTAATGCAGTGTAAGGAGCAAAAGTGTCAACATTTACTCAAAAAGACAAGAAACTGTTAAACTATGGAAAAGCTTGATTCTGCACCAGTTTCTTTTATTGTTGTTTAGCCACATATATTTGTGTGTGTATGTGTGTGTGTGTGTGTGTGTACATGTACGTACCATGGCATATGTGTGTAGTTGTTGTTTTTTAAAAGTCTTTGCTCTTTTGACTCTTTGTTCTTTGCTCTTTGGGGCAATGGGCAACACCCAGCTTCCAAGTAAATCACCAGGATTCATATTCTTACTTATGGCTGCCCAGCCTTTGTTTGGCTTGTTTCTAGCCAGTTTTTCTTAAATTATGCTATATATCTTTTGCCTTTGGGCTTTTACCTTTCTCTATTTCTCTATTGTTGGGATTTGCCAGACTCAAGAGGGTGTAGTAACAAACTGAGAATAAAACTTGATCCTTAATAAAAAAGAAGAAAGAACCTGTTCCTTAACATCACTGTCTTTAAAAAATTACTAAATCAATCCAGAACTTAACTGTTACTGAAGGGAATACTTGTTCTTCCCTATCTGCTTCTCTCTGTGCGAGCAAGTGGATCCCCAGTCCTTATTAAGTATCAATACCTTCACATTTTCCATAGTGCTTAGTATCTACTAAAATAATTTGAAAATTAACCCACAATTTCTTGTTTCTTATTTCCTTTATATTTTTAGAATCATAATATAATTATATTATTCTCCCACCACTTATTTCGACTCTCTCAAGCCTTCCTTTCCTTCATGCTTTTTTTTCAAATTTATGGAATCTCTTTTATAAATTATTGTTACATATATTTGTATGTATGTATATGCACATATATGAACATGCATATGCATTCCTAAATATAACTTGCTCAGTCTGTATAATGTTGCTGATGTATAGATGTTTTCAGGGCTGGTCATTTGGTATTGGGTAAACAATTGGTGTGCTTCTTCTTGGAGAAGACTATTTCTTCTGCCTTCAGCATTATTTATTTGCCTATAGTTCTATGTGTAGAAAAGAGCTTGTGGTCTTTCTGCTGTTCTGTGTGGCATGTCTATTGTTGTCATTGTTCTGCTTCTGTTTTCACAGTCATGTGGGTGAGACTTCTTGTGTAGAGCTTCTAACATTGCTAGGAGACTGATTGCCACAGCAAACTTTCTGAGAAACTCACATTTCTATTAGTGCTTGCTGAATCAAATTTTGGAAACATCAGTTTCTATACTTACCCCATTCTACGCTCATCAAAATGTTAGCAAGTCAAGTGATGAAATGGATTAAAAGAGAGCTACCAATTTAAATTTTCCACACTTGGTCTTAAACAGCCACCAAGATGAAAATTAGCATTTGCAATTGCTTTTCCTATTAGGTGTGAGAAAACTTAGCATATGAGACTAGTTGGTCAGTTTGAAACAAAAGTCACAATTTTCTCAGTCGACCTGCCAGAGGCACATGAGACTAGAATACAATCGAAATAATAGAGTAATTTAAAAATCAAATTTGTAAGAAAAAAATTGTTGAGCAATTTTTTGCTATTGTTTGTTTTTTTTTTGTTTCTTTTTGTTTTTACAAAATTCAGAAGAATAAAATGTTTCTGATGAAAAGGGAAGTAATAATACTATGGAAGAATATCTATCAATTCATAGTATCCATAAAAACATTCTTAAGATGTAGAAGTGGTGAAGACATCAGGATAGGATTTCAGTTGCCCTGTTCTTTGGACTGAGGTGTGTGGAAAGTGAAAGAGGAACAACAATGAAACCATTGTTAAGCTGGGAGCATAGCCCCTGCCATCCATCCCAGCTTCCCTGACCTGGGAGTTGCTTTGGTCTGGACTCCAAATCCCAGCATGCCAAGCCCTGACCCCTCCCCGAGGGTGGTGTGGGTCAGGACCACACCCTCAGAGTATTTAAGTGGAATCCTGTGGTTTTCGGGTTTCCATGGCCTCCCTGCTGTCCAGTCTCCCAGCCATGATCTTGGCCAGGCCACCGAAAAGCGTCTTACTTAATAAAACAATGGGCATTTTGATTTGGTTTGATTTGACCTAATTGGATTTCTTGTGCTGGCCGAGTGGCCTTTTCTTATTATGTTTTACTTAACAACCAACAGGAGGATATTTACCGCATGCAGTTTCAGAAGTCTTGGAGCAAATCTTGGGAAACCTTCTAGAAATTTTGTCACTGTCACAATTAGCAATAAATATACTTATGGAGACTAGAAGAAGGTATTATAAAAAAAACAGGCAAATTTTCTAAGTAAACATATTTTTTCCTCAAGTATTATCACATTTTTTTTTCTACCCATTCATCTGGAAAGGCATGTATTCTGGTTCTTCTTCGTTGTTGTGAATAGTGCAGCAATCATACTAGTGTGCAGTATCTCTGTAACTAGGCTGATTAGCAGCTCCCAATAAAAGCCCAAGAATGGGTTGTGGGTTGGTCTCGTTTGGGTGCATTTTGAGGACCCTGCACTGATTTCCAAGGGAATAGACTAGTTTCTATTTCCACCAGCAGTATATTCAGATTGTTTCTCACCTGTATTTACTGATGTTTCTTGACTTGATAAAAATCATTCTGACTGGGAAGAGATGGACATTCAGAGCAGTTTCCATTTGCATTTCAATGATGAGTAAAGATGCTGAGCATGTGTTTAAATGTTATTTGTTATTATGCTTTGACATTTGAGTACTGTTAATTTAACTAGTGATTTTTTGACATTTAATGTTTTGGATGTTTCTATATTAATATCTAGTTTGACATACAGTTGAAAAAAATTTTCCCATTCTATTGGCTATCTCTTACCTCTGGTGTTTGTTTTCATTACTGCGAGGGGCTTATAAATTTTTTTTAATATCATTTTCATGTCTGCCAACAGATGTGAAGACAAAAATATTATATATACATATAATTTAAATTTTTACCTATAGAGGAATAAATTTATGCCATTTCTTAGGAACATGGATGTAGCCAGAGATTGTTAAGAGACACAAAGCAAATCTAGGAAGACAAATGCTGTATGTTTGCTTCTATATCCTGTCTTAGATGTGTGTGTGTGTGTGTGTGTGTGTGTGTGTGTGTGTATGTGCTTGTCTGTCTGTTAAGTAGGTAGAAATGGGAATATCAAAGGTGAGAAACATATTTGAAGGGTGGCAACATGAATAATTAAAGTAGAGAATTGGGCACAGGTGACAGGAAATCAGAGGTGGGACTGTATTTGACAGAAAAAGTAGGGCAAGGAGGATAGGGAGGATAGAATTTCAAGGAGATGAATAAAGTAAAGAATAATCATTATTGTAAAAATTCCATAGGAAAGCCTACTATTTTGTAGAGAAGATGCAAAAGTATTAAAAAATAGGATATTTCTGTAATCATTAAAAAGCAAGCAAATTTATGCTTCTGTTTATAGACATCTAAAAATGTGTGAATTCCTTAATGTGTATTACTAAGCTAGAAAAGCCACTCACTTTAGGGAATGTGTTAGGCAGCTTACAGCTTATTGAAAGGTATCAATTTGGGTGAAGAAAGTGCTATGCATTTTCTAACTGTGAAATTTATGTTGCATAATTTCTTGTTTTCCTCATGTGTAACACAAAACAAAGTGATACATAGATGTGCTTATTTGACTCTTAAGAACTTGGCTGTGTTGATTTGGATTTTTAATAGGTTCTTTTTTTTCCAATTGTCATACTAGACTTGGCCAGTGAAAGGTATTTATATGAATTAACAGGCAAAAAGATATAAAAAGGAACATTCATTTTTCCTGTAGAGACAGTCCAACATAGACAAACCAGAAACTAGAAGAGCTCACTGCTGCATTTCACATGCCCAGGGACCTACCTTTGCGGCTGTTCCATACAAAAACAACTAGTGAGATTGTCATGTAGGAGCTTCAAGCACTGCAGCAGCTCCCAAGCCAGGAATGCAGAACTTCTGACTGAAATATCTTATAGCATTCTGGAAATTTACATAGATACCATATTCTTTATGTCCAGTCTTTGCATTAAGCACAGTCAGCACTGAAATAATGTATAAATATTAACCCAGTGTCATAGTCCTTCAATGTAACTATTTATTTTCCAGTTTATTATAATAGATTCCAGTAAAACATTTGACATCCTGTACACATGTGTAAACAATGAACTTACATGAATGGAGTAAGAAACCGACGTCTGGGCTCAATATCAATGAAGAGGAATTAGCACAAAGAAAAATTGAGCTAATCCACCTAGCGTTCCCTTTGAAGATTTTTAAAAATATAATGCTGTAAATATAGGGTAAAACATTGTGAAATATAGTAGAGAAAACACAGGGCATAATTTTCACTCAGAAACATTTAGATTTTAGCCAGGGTTTAGAGCACCCAATATTAGTTGCATGAAACAACTTCACTGAGTACTCATAACATTCAGTGCCATTCATTTCCGTAAAGAGCAGTACACAAATGTAAAGCCATATTCTTCTTAGATCTCTCCACCAAACTAGGAAGGAAAAAACTACAAAAAATATCAAGAGGATATGAAGAGATTTAGACTAGATAAGACAATTAAAAATATCTTTCACCACCTAATGCCCATATTGACTATTAAGCAACAGTAACCAAATAATAAAGTATTGTTGTGAAATCTAAAAGGTAGGCATAAGTGACTATAAAGAAAATAATAATGCACAACCAAAGGACATAAGTATTGAAAACACATTAAAGATTAAAAAAAAACGCTCAAAGGAAAATGAAACCACAATTATTATCATTAGTTAATAAGGGATTGCAAAGTTAAATCGCTAGGAAATACCGCTTTTATCTAATGATATAGTTACATTTAGAAACCACTTAAACCAAATTTCTATAAAACGATGAAGCTATATTGTTTCGTTCTCTGTAGATTAGGCACAATACAATTACACTATTAAAATGTGATTTTAGATAAATACAGTTCACCAGCCAAGGAGTTTGTAAATATAATGAGGATTAAAGTTACTGATGTAATGAGAATTTTTCTTGTCCCTCAAACTATCTATGCCAGTCTGTGAGGCTGAAATACAAAGGAATTCTATTAACATTTTACCCCCTCTGAAAAATTAGAAGTAAGACTGATGACTACAGGCATGTCTTCCGTCGCATCCACAGCGACATAACAGGTGACAACTGTGCCATATGTTATGAAGAACATCAAGAATCCCTTGTATGAACATGACATTGCTATCCCCTCTACAGGTAAGACTAAATTCTTACACAAATTTTATTGTGAGTCTTTTGTTTACAGTGAACAGGAGGTGTTTCCCAGGGCCATTTCCAGGTCTTTAGACACACATTTATTTTGTTCATCAACTTTTCTGCTAACATAAGAATGTGTCTATACATTATTTGGCAGTTCTGTGTAGCCAAAGGGCATATCACTACTTCAGATTGTGGGGTGCATTATAATGTTTGTTGAATACAAATGCTCTTAATCTGAAAAACAATTTTAATCTTGATTCTGGTCTGGAGTAGAGATTTCTGAGCTGCAAACCATTACTTCACCTGAATTGTCACCAGGAACTTTCTATCATTAGGGGCACTATGCATTTATCAAGTCAAAATATTATATACGACCTCAGGCTTGATCACATAGACCCACAAGTTAGTGGCATCAGCAAATGCCTCAGACATTAAAGGGACATATCAAGGGGATACTTGACTTTCTTGTCAAAATTATAGACATACAGCAAATTCCATTTTGTCTAGTAAATCAATAAAGAAATACACATTATAACTGTAATCTCAAGCTGTGTTTTTGCAGTATATGTATAGTGCAGGAAGATCAATGTATCAGGAGATGACTGCCAAATGAGCAGGCAGTTTGTTATAGTTACAATTCCCAAGAGGAAGCATTTCATACCAGTCTCCACACGGAAGTTAAAAGATTGATCAACATGCAAACAGAGGAAAAAGAGAAATTGTAAGAAAAAACTATGAATGATATGGTGAAAGGAGATAAGTGGGTTTTAAGATTAGTTTAAAGAATTTCTGCACAATTAAGGGCAATGGGTCTGTTCTTACTTATTTGACATCTGGTCCTGTGCTGACTGGGGCAAGAATATTGTACTAAAGACTTTGAGAGCACAATGAAGAAATGTGGAATATGCACCCTGACTGGTTTGAGATAAAGTAACCTTTTTTTCTCTGGGGAGGCCTCCTCCCAAGAACATTGTGTGTTGAAGTGAAAAGGAGATACAGTAACATAACACAATAGTTTTATGAACTACTCATCCAGCAGATGGTATATTACATGTTTAAAGAGTTACTACTATATAGCTGCTTTTTCCTTTATACTGAAACATTGTCTCATAATGGAGGGAATAGAATCAGGAAACTTATAGAAAACTCAGAACACTCATGGGGTCCTGCAGAAGGTTATTTATCTTCAACTGCTATCTAGAGAAAAGAGACTCTTTTCTGGTGTAGCTTTCCAAAGAGTTTGTAATTTAAATTTTTTGAGTATTACCCACATTATAAGGGTTGACCCTGCAATTGGGTCATACATCTTCTACATATACCTGTGCTTCTGGAAGTAACCACAATACACTATTGGTTCACCAACATGGACTTAGAGGAATCCTCTGACTTGGGCTGTTGGTACCTGTGTGCAATGAACACATATTTCTATGCATGTCCAATGAACAAATAGCACAGAAGAATCTAATTTAAAGATGATGAAGAATAATGCATATAGCTTCATCTGCCAAAACTGTATAGGAATCTGGGTCTTCTCTTGGTAGGCAATTCAAACATGGCTACAAATCTCTTGTGGAGGGGAATCCCATAGTACTTCTTTTTGAGAGTTGTTCCTGATTGTTACTTACTTAGAAAAAAGATATTAGCTGATATAGTATTACAAGAAAATATTCAAGCTGCCAAGAGAGAAAAACAATCAATGGTTATATCAAGCAGTAATGCTTATGAACCACAAGGACTCTTAAATGTGCAATAGTGACTCAGCTTGATATGACCATTGAAGAGCAATCAATAGTCTTATCCAGTTGTGATGCTTATGAAACGCAGCAATGTCCTCTTAAAAGTACAAAAGTAGCTCTTAAATGCTGCTTGTATCCAACAACCACATGATTGGATTTAAGGCTCACACTGTAGGAGTAACTCCTTCCTGTCCCTTTATCCATGGCTGATGAGTTGATAGAAGTTAGAGGAGTATTCACTACTGCAAGTTTCTTAAACCAATATAATAACTGCATCCAAACTTTATTTCCTTAAAACTGCACATCTGAAATATACTCTTAAAGCTATCCATCTGAAATATATCTTTGTACATCTAGAAAACATAACTGACATGACTACAAGTTTGAATATTACAAATGACTATCTATTAATCTTCAATTTTTAATTATATATTACATTTTTAAATGAGTTGTGTAAACATAACACCTTTAACAAGAGTAGACATATACATATACATGGTGTAACAAAATCGACCTTAAATCTGTATGAAGAGACCAAGATCCATACCAATTCAAATTTTCATCTCTATATCAACCCAAAAACATATAATTTGTAACATAATCAAATGTTTAAATTTTTATTTAAAAATAAACATTAAATTAATTAAATCATTAAATAAAGTAATATAAGAGATCTATGAATTTAACAGTTTATTGATTCTTCTTTTTTAAAAAATAATTCACAAATTTGGCAAAGGTAATTGTATAAACCTGGTCAGTCATTGTCATCAGCACAGACCATGAAACCCAACATGGAGAAGTTCAACAGTACAGCCATATATGGGCTGCCCAAGTATGCTTCAGTGTTGTAAGGGCATAAATTTCAATTATATAAACATATGGTCAGGGAGGACTTGCAAGAAACACATTTACAGGTTTACAAAATGAATGACAAGAGGGTCTAGAAAAGGAATACTTTGTAGAGAACTTAGCAACAGTCAGAACACAGAGGCATGATCAGTACCCAAGGTAATAAATATTCCAGGTCAATAAACAGAAAATTCTTAACAATCATTGGAACTATGTGGCATGAGTACATAGGGAATTCCTGGGCAGCCAAGATGACATAGCACAGCTTCTCCAAAAAAAAAAAAAAACAAACCAATAAACAAACTAACAAGTTTCTATCTCCTCCTGGGTGTCTTTCCCATTAGAACAAAACAAAATAAGCCATGGAAAATCTTATTTGCCTTAAGTAACCAGCGTTTACTTACATTGTGGCTATGTCTCCTAGAAGGCCTCAGGTCCTACCTAAACTGAACTCTGCTTTCTCTGAGTAATCTCCTGCTATAACAGTGATCAGCTAGTACATAGAAGTACTGCACTATTGTGGACTCGTTTAGCAGTTGTCAAGATGGTGCCTCAGATGATAGGGACAAATGGTCACAGGTCACTCATCATCTTATAGAATGGCTTAGAATATTTGTAAGAAGGTGGGCATGTTCCACACGTAGAAAAGGAGTCCTCATTAATGAACTTCATAGTTCTATTAGGAAATAACAAATTGGCCAGGCTGAAGAGAAGTAGACAAAGATTTCAAAGAAGCACACATTTAAATATTAGAAAAATCCTAGTTATTTTTAAATTGATTATCATTTTCAATTTTAAAAATACTATAATACCAAAGCTACTATACTAGTCCCTGTTCTCTATACTCATAACACTTATGGAATAAAAATACTGAATATCTCTCTGTTTCTCTCTAACTCTCTCTACACACACACATTTATACATACACATACACAATTTGAATTTATTGGTATGACCTAAAGGCTGCAGTCCAACAATGGCTGGCTGTGAAGAAAAAGTCCAAGAATCCAGTAGTCGCTCAGTCCCATGGGTCTGGGTGTCCTAGCTGGTCTTCTGTATATTCTGGAATCACTTTTGGAATCCAGAAGAAATAAATTCCAGTGCCAGTGAAGAAAATGGATGTTCTGAGAAGGCCAGCACAAGCTGTTGAAGAACAAACACAGTTCCTTCATTTTTCCATTGTTCTTCCTGCAGAAGGTGTGGCCTTTCAGCCTCAAGGTCTAGATTAAAGGCATGTATTCCCAACCTCAAGATCCAAATCAAAGGCCTGTTGTCTCCTTGCTTCAAAAAACAGATCATAAGTATGCCCTCCATTTCTGAATTATTGTTCATTCCAGATATAGTCAATTTGACAAGCGAGAATAGCCATCACAGCTACCAATATAATTTTTAAGATTAAAGATTAAAATGATCATGTTTATGTGTTATCATAACTTCTTTTGGTGTTAGATACAACAAGCATAAAAGATAAACATGTTATTAGTTAACCAAAATTGATAATTTTTATGCCATTCCATATTCAAATGGAATTTCTCTACTTCTCATTTGCCTAACTGCTCTCTAGGAAGCAGTCTTCCTAACATCTGTAAGGCAGTGTCACTTTAAATCCTTCCCTAAATTCAAGTGCCATAAAAATACATAAACAGGATCATTGCAATCTTCAAATTACTTTTAATGAACTTGACAGCTTTAATAAATGTGCCTGCTAAAATAGTCTCTTTGAACTTCTAAAAAAATACTTTTCACCAAGAAACCTATTGAACAGAAAATTAGGGGGGGTAATTGCTCAAGGTCATTAATTTGTCTCACTGTCTATGTCAACACCTTAAGATGCTGTAATGTGATTGCATTGAAGATCCAGCAGCCATGGCATTTATCCTGAAGCACGGGATTCATAATTCTTAAGGTACTTGAATCTTTCACAAAGTTTTATGAGAGTATTTTTGAAAACTACTCTTTACAGAGTTTTAGGCTGTTTCTAAAATAATATATTGCCCAATTTAATATAAGTAAACCCTAGTGTAAGATGTGAATAAGGCTCCCAACAACCATGTGGAAGAAGTTAATACTCATTGTTTTTCTGCTATGGCAATATTTATTCAATAGCTACAGACACACAGTCCTTGATGATAGAGCTGTAAACAACAGATGGGTTCAACTTTTTGATGTTCTTGTGCCATACTGATGCAGTTATTGCCACTGAAAAATACCTAACCTATGCAAGACAGAAACAATGATGGAGTTTGCATTCATATATTGTAGAGTGTCAGCAAGCCTCTGCCGACAAACTGATTGTACATTCCATTATCATAATGGTGGTAATGATTTGTTCTTACAGATGAGCACATGTTCCTTAATGCCCACAATATTTTCTCACAGCACCACAATTCATACACTTAAAGAAAACTATGCCTATTGCCACAATAGTCCCATAAGACTCCACCACAGGAAACTTGTGGTATGATAAAATTGCTGCAATTGATTTTCAACTATAAGTTTCCTTATAAAACTATGTTTTACCAATGAAAAGAAATATTGTATATCTTGACATATTTAATTTATGAGAACATCTCAAAGAAAACCATCATTTGTGGACAAGAAGCCATCTTGAAGATAACAATTACACCTTTTTAACACAGTAAAACAGTTTAATAATATTTCTTCTGTGACTAAAGCACATGGTTTGAACAATCAAGATGACTGCAACTCTCACAAAGTCAAATTACCTGCTAAAAAGCTTGTTTTCCCTCTGTCTTATAATATTGCGCTCAATAAATTAATTCTATTCCGAAAGGAGAAATGTTTCCACCAGGAAACATGGTCATGGCTCCATTAAATTGGATGTCTGGATTGCTCTTGGACATTTTGGTACCATCAAGCAGCTAAATCAGCAGGAAGTAAAAAGGGGTTCCCGCAGAAGCTAAAGTAATTGATCAATCACCTTCAGAGCTCATTGATTCAATCCTAGCAGCTGCTCAAATTGCCTTTCAACAGTGAGGATTCTACCAGTTCCCTCATTTATTCAGTGTTCTCCTTTTAACAGATAGACTGCCATTTTGAGTCAATATGGACCATACATGCTTTACTGCTTTGAACAGATGTTAAGGAGTTGATTTTTGCCTCCTAGAGAGCAGTTTAGGCAAAATGAGAAGTGGGGATGTTCCAGTTGAAGATGATGTGGCATTAGTTAACTAATGCCAGCATAATCTCTTTAGTTTCTGCATTTAGATCCAAGAAAATATACGATGATGATATACAAAAGGGATCATTATAACTCTTAAAACTAAATGTCATTATAAATCTTAAAAATTCAGAATCATATGAAGGAGATAATTTCAGGAAAAAAATGACATTGTACTTTACATCACTGAAACTAAATGCCTGATATAATTAAGTACCATCAGTAAGATAGAATTTCGCTTACTCACAGGCTCAGAAGATTTCATTCTCAGTTGTTTGGTGCCACTGGCTTTATAGACCATCATGTTTGGTGTAGCGTGCCCTGTAGAAGTGTCTTCCACTCATAGATGACAATAAGAAGACAGAAGGAAGAGCGCAGGAATGATTTGGAACATTCAAAAATTTGTTACTACTCCCTCCCTCCAATAACAGCCTGTATGTTTAGTGATCACATCCTACAAAAACAATGCTATCATATGAAATGTTTCATACTGATACCTGAGCAATTTAGTTGTGTAAACATCATGGCAATATTATTTAATTTTTTAAAAGAGAGCTAGTTTTCAATTTTAGCCTTTATATACACTAAAACATGCCTGGAAACTCAAAGTTCCTTTTTTAAAAGTCATTTTTCTTTTTGTTTATTTATTTTTAACAGAGTTTGTTAAGAAAAAATAAACAAAATTTCAAAGGATTAGGCATATATTTAAAAGCATATAATTTATGACTATAACACAAAACAGTCAAGAGGAGTGTGGGATGGAGGGAACACAATTCTCATCGCTCTAATGTATTCCTTACTTGCTGTTTCTGAGGTTTCAATGGATATACACACAAAATGCCAAGTTTTACAAAAGCCTGCTCTAACTACTTTCATTGAATTTATATTGTGAATTATTTATTTCTTTATTTTATTTTTCCATTCAAAAATTTCCACTTCCTACCCTCCTCCCATTCTCCTCCTGCTCCCCCACTTGCCCTCTTTCCTCCCCCTCCCACCTTCAGACAGGGCAGGGTACCCTGCCCTGTGGGAAATCCAAGGCCCTCCCCCCTCCATCCAGGCCTAGGAAGGTGTGCATCCATATAGACTAGATTCCCAAAAAGCCAGCACATGCAGTAGAAACAAGACCCAGTGCCGGTTTCAATGGCTTCTCAGTCAGTCCCCATTGTCAGCCACATTCAGAAAGTCAGGTTTGATCCCACGCTAGTTCAGTCCCAGTCCAGCTGGCTTTGGTGAGCTCCAATTAGCTCAGGTACACTCAGTGGGTGTACCAACCCGTCATGGTCCTGACTTCCTTGCTCATCTTTTCCCTCCTGCTCTTCAACTGGATGTTGGGAGCTCAGTCCAGTGCTCCGATGTGGGTCTCTGTCTCTATCTCCACTCATCGCTGGACAAAGATTCTATGGTGATATTCGACATAATCATTAATGTGATTATGGGGCAAGGCCAGTTCAGTCACCTTCTCCTCTGCTGCCCAAGAATGTAGCTGGGGACATCCCCGTGGACACCTGGGATCCCCTCTAGAGCCAAGACTCTTGCCAACCCTAAAATGTCTCCCTTAATGCAAATACATTCTTCCCTGCTCCTATGTCAGCCCTTCCTCCATCTCAACCCTCCCACTCCCCCAAGATCTCCCCAATCCTTCCCTTCTCCATTCTCTTTCCTCCTCTCCCCTTCCCTCAACCCTATCCCTACTCCTACTCCCACCCCTATGCTCCCAACTATTGCCTGGCGATCTTGTCTGCTTCCAATTTCCAGGAGGATCTATATATGTTTTTCTTTAGATTCACCTTGTTATTTGGCTTCTCTAGGCTTGTGAACTCTAGGCTCAATGTCCTTTGTTTATGGCTAGAGTCCACTAATGAGTGAGTACATACCATATTCATCTTTCTGGGTCTGCATTATCTGACTCAGGATAGTGTTTTCTATTTCCATCCATTTGCATGTAAAATTCAAGATGTCATTTTTTTTTTACCACTGAGTAGTACTTTAATGTGTATATATTCCACACTTTCTTTATCCATTCTTTTATTGAGGGGCATCTAGGTTATTTCTAGGTTCTGGCTATTATAAATAATGCTGCTATGAACATAGTTAAACAAATGCTTTTATAGTATGATTGGGCAGCTCATGAGCTTAATCCCAAGAGTGGTTTGATGGATCCTGAGGTAGGTTGATTCCCAACTTCCTGAGAAACTGCCACACTGATTTCCAAAGTGGTTGCACAAGTTTGCATTCCCACCAGCATTGGATGAGTGTTGCCCTTCCTCCACATCCTCTCCAGCATAGGCTATCATTGGTGTTTTGATTTTAGCCATTCTGACAGGTGTAAGATGGTATCTCAAAGTTGTTTTGATTTGCATTTCCCTGATGGCTAAGGAAGTTGAACATGACCTTAAGTATCTTTTGGCCATTTGAACTTCTTCTGTTGAAAATTCTTGGTTCAGTTCAGCACCCCATTTTTTAATTGGGTAATTTAGCATTTTAATGTCTAGTTTCTTGTGTTCTTTGTATATTTTGGAGATCAGACCTTTGTCTGATGTGGGGTTGGTGAAGATTTTCTCCCATTCAGCAGGGTGCCTTTTGTCTTAATGACAGTGTCCTTTGCTTTACAGAAGCTTCTCAGTTTCAGGAGGTCCCATTTATTCATTGTTGCTGTTATTGTCTGTGCCACTGGGGTTAAACATAGGAAGTGGTCTCCTGTGCCCATGTGTCGCAGTCTACTTCCCACTTTCTCTTCTATCAGGTTCAGTGTGGTCAGATTTACATTGAGGTCGTTAATCCATTTGGACTTGAGTTTTGTGCATGGTGATAGATATGGGTCTATTTTCATTCTTCTACAAGTTGACATCTAGTTATGCCAGCACCATTTGTTAAAGATGTTTTCTTTCTTCCATTGTATAATTTTAGCTCCTTTGTCAAAAATCAGGAGTTTATAGGTTTGTGGGTAAATATCTGGGTCTTTGATTCGATTCCATTGGTCGATGTCTCTGTTTTTATGGCAATACCAAGTTGTTTTCATTACTGTAGCTCTGTAATAGAGTTTGAAATCAGGGATGGTAATGCCTCCGGAAGTTCCTTTATTGTATAGGATTATTTTGGCTATCCTGGGTTTCTTGTTTTTCATATAAAGTTGATTATTGTTCTCTCAAGGTCTGTGAAGAATTTTGTTGGGATTTTGATAGGGATTGGGTTGAAGTTATAGATTGCCTTTGGTAGAATTGCCATTTTTACTATGTTGATCCTACCAATCCAAGAGCATGGGAGATCCTTCAATTTTCTGGTATCCTCTTCATTTTCTTTCTTCAAAGCCTTAATGTTCTTGTCAAATAGATCTTTCACTTCCTTGGTTAGTGTTACCCCAAGATACTTTATGCTATTTGTGGCTATCATGAACATGGATTGAGCCCCCAAGGTGCAGTTGAAGAGCAGAAGGTGGGAGAAGATGAGTTAGGAAGTTAGGACCGTGAGGGGCTGGTCCACCTACTGAGACAGTGTGCCTGAACTAATGGGAGCGCACCAATCCAGCTGGACTGGGACTGAATGAGCATATGATCAAACCAGACTCTCTGAATGTGGTGCCGAAAGTTGGCAGATGGAGAACCCATCAACAATGACACCAGGACCTATCTCTTCTGCATGTATTATCTTTTTGAGAACCGAGTCTTTTTGAATGCACTCCTTCCTAGGCCGGGAGGGATGGGGGTGGGCCTTGGACTTCCAACAGGGCAGGGCACCATGCCCTCTTTCAAAGAAGAAGGGGGAGGGAGGAGGGGTGTGGAGGTAGTGGGAGGGGACCAGGAGAAGGGGAAGAAAGGTAAAAATTTTATTTCTTTAATTATGTTTTTGAATGGAAAAAATAAAACAAAACAATATATGGAAAAAAAAGAATGAAGTCAAAAAAAAAAAACGTTGAATTAACCAAGATGTCTTGTAATACATAAATAAACGAACCATGGTTTATGTAAAAAAAAAAAAAGAAAGAAAAGAAAGGTGAAGTTTCTCTGATTTCTCTCTCTGCTTCTTTATCCTTTGTGTATAGGAGGGCTACTGATTTTTTTTTTAGTTGATCTTGTATCCTGCCACATCATTGAAGGTATTTATCAGCTGTAGGAGTTCTTTGGTAGAGTTTTTGGGGTCACTGATGTACACTATCATATAATCTGCAAATAAAAAACGTTTGACTTCTTTCTTTCCAATTCGAATCCCCTTGATCTCCTTATGTTGTCTTATAGCTATTGCTAGAACTTCAAGCACTATATTGAAGAGATATGGAGAGAGTGGACAGCCTTTTCTTGTTCCTGATTTTACTGGAATCGCTTTGAGTTTCTCTCCATTTAATTTGAAGTTAGGTGTTGGCTGCTGTATATTGCTTTTATTATACTTAGATATGATCCTTGTATCCCTAATCTTATGAAGACCTTTATCATAAAGGTGTGTTGAATTTTGTCAAATGCTTTTTCAGCATCTAATGAAATGATCATATGATTTTGTTGTTTCAGTTTATTTATATGATGGATTACATTGATGGATTTTCGTATGTTGAACCAGCCCTGCATCACTGGGATGAAGCCTACTTGATCATAATGGATAATTTTTTTGATGTGTTCTTGGATTCAGTTTGCCAGTATTTTATTGAGAATTTTTGCATTGATTTCATGAGCAAGATTGGTCTGTAATTCGCTTTCTTGGTTGAGTCTTGGCAATGACTCTTCTGTTTTTATTATGTGAAACACATTAAGGAGTATAGGTATCAGCTTCTTGGAAGTTCTGGTAGAATTCTGCACTAAAACCATCTGGTCCTGGGCTTTTTTTGGTTGGGAGGTTTTTGATGACAGCTTCTATTTCCTCATGGCTTACAGGTCTATTTAAATTGATCACTCTTTTCTTGGTTTAATTTTGGTATATGGTACTTATCTTAAAAAATGTCCATTTTGTTACATTTTCCAACTTTGTGACATACAGGCTTTTTGTAGTGAGACCTAATGATTCTCTGAATTTCCTCAGTGTCTGTTGTTATGTCCCCCTTTTCATTCCTAATCTTGTCAATTTGAGTGTTCTCTCTCTGCCTTTTGATTATTTTGGATAGGGGTTTGTCAATCTTGTTCATTTTCTCAAAGAACCAGCTCTTTGTTTCATTGATTCTTTGTATTGTTTTCTGTGTTTCTATTTTGTTGTTTTCAGCCCTCAGTTTGATTATTTCCTGTCTTCTACTCCTCCTGGGTGAGTCTGCTTCTTTTTTTTCTAGAGCTTTCAGCTGTGCTGTTAAGTCTCTAATGTGAGCTTCCTCCGTTTTTTTAATGTAGGCCCTTAGTGCTATGAACTTTCCTCTTAGCACTGCTTTCATAGTTTCCAATAGGTTTGGGTATGTTGTGTCTTTATTTTCGTTGAATTCAAGGAAGACTTTAATTTCTATCTTTATTTCTTCCCTGACCCAGGGGGGTTTCCGTAGTTGACTGTTCAGTTTCCATCAGTTTGTAGGCTTTCTGGGGGCAGAGTTATTGTTAAATTTTAACTTCATTCCATGGTGATCTGATAAGACACAGGTGGTTACTAAATTTTTTTGTATCTGTGGATGTTTGCTTTGTTACTGAGTATGTGATCAATTTTCAAGAAGGTGCCATGAGATGCTGAGAAGAATGTATATTCTTTCCTATTTGGGTGGAATGTTCTGTAGATGTCTGTTAAATCCATTTGATTCATTACCTCCATTAGTTCTCTTATTTCTCTGTTATGTTTCTGTCTGGTTTACCTGTCCATTGGTGAGAAAGGAATATTGAAATCTCCTGCTATTAGTGTGTGGGGTTTGATGTGTGCTTTGAGTTCTAGTAATGTTTCTTTTACATATGTGGGTGCCTTTATATTAGGGGCAAATATATTCAGGATTGAGACTTCATCCTGATGAATTGTTCCTATTATGAGTATGAAGTGTCGATCTCTATCTCTTCTGATTGATATTAGTTTGAAGTCAATTTTGTTAGATATTAGTATAGCCACACCCGCTTGTTTCTTAGGGCCGTTTGATTGAAAAACATTTTCCCAACCCTTTACTCTAAGGTAAAGTCTGTCTTTGTGGTTGAGGTGTGGTTCTTATAAACACAAGAATTTTGGATCCTGTTTTCGTATCCATTCTCTTAACCTGTGCCTTTTTATACGTGAATTGAGTCCATTGATATTCAATGATATTAATGACCAGTGGTTGTTAACTGCTGTTATTTTTTTTGGTGGTAGAGTTTGTGTGTTTTCCTTCTTCAGTTGTGCTGATGGAGGGTTGTTAGATGTCTGTGTTGTTGTGGGTGTTGTTGGCTTCATTGGGTTCTGGTTTTCCTTCTAGTACACTCTGTAAGGCTGGGTTTGTGGCTACGTATTGTTTAAATTTGTTTTTATCCTGGAATATCTTGTTTCTCCATCGATGGTGAAAGAAAGCTTTGCTGGGTATAGTAGTCTGGGCTTGCATCCATGGTCTCTTAGTGTGTGCAGCACTTCTATCCAAGACCTTCTGGCTTTCATTGTTTCCATTGAGAAGTCAGGTGTAATTCTGATAGGTTTACCTTTATATGTTACTTGACCTTTTTCCTTTGCAGCTCTTAATATTCTTTCTTTATTCTGTATGTTTTGTGTTTTGATTATTATATGGTGAGGGGATTTTTTTTTGATCCACTCTATTTGGTGTTCTGTATGCTTCATGTACCTTCATAGGAATATCCTTCTTTAGGTTGGAAAAGTTTTCTTCCATAATTTTGTCGAAAATAATTTCTGTAATTCTTCTCCTTCTTCTACCCCTATTATTCTTAGGTTTGGTCTTTTCATGGTGTTCCAGATTTACTGCATGCTTCGTGTTAAGAATTTGATGGATTTGCTGTTTCTTTGATCAGTGAGTTTATTTCCTCTATAGTTTCTTCAGCGTCTGAGATTCTTTCTTCTATCTCCTGTATTCTGTTGGTTATACTTGTCTTTGTAGTTCCTGTTCATTTAACCAGATTTCCTGTATCTAGCCATCCCTCAGTTTGTGTTTTTTTCATTGCCTCCATTTCAGTTTTCAAGTCTTGAACTGTTTCCATTACCTGTTTGATTGCTTTTTCTTGGTTTTCTTGGGTATCTTTGAGGGATTTAGTCATTTCTTCTAACTTTTTGTTGGTTTTCTTATCCATTTCTTTATGGACATTTTTCACATCCTGTTTAATGGTCTCTATCACTTTCATAATGTTATGTTTAAAGTCGATTTCTTCTACTTCTTCTGGATTAGTGTGTTCAAGTCTTCCTGTTACATGTTCGCTGGATTCTGGTGTTATCATGTTGCTTTTCAGGTTGTTGGAGAAATTCTTGCATTGGCCCCTGCCCATCTCTTCCTTCAAATGCGTTCAGGAGAGTCTTGGTGGGTTTGTCCGGTCTTTGCTGTGGCTAACTGTGTACTTGGGGGTTTCTTGTTCTGCCCTTTCTTAGGTACCCTCAGCACTGGAGTTGGCTCGCAGATCCCCTCCACCCTGAAATAGGTTTTGGTGGTGGATCTAAGGATCCTGCAGATGGAAAGTAGTGCTTAGGGGCAAGATGGGATGATATAAATAGAGAAAGCCAGTAGCTGGGGAGAAGCCCTGTTTAATGGCCAGAAATTTTAGGGATTAGAGGGTGCCTGTACTGTGTTTCCGGAGCATAAGGTCGGCAGGGCGGGCACACACTTACCTCTCCGGATGGATCTCCTGGTACAGGAGCAGGGCCACTTGCTGGCCAGGGACCTCACAGACAAAAGGGTCGACTTGGTAGGTGCAGGCTCCATGGAATAAAGAAACCCCTGCAGCAGTTGCACTCACTACTGTGTCCCCAGACCCTCAGCCCCGAAGCAGGCTGAGTTAGAGGATTCTATGACCCCGCAGATGGAAAGGGGTTCTTGGGAGCAAGCTGGGATGAGATAAAAGAGAAAGCCAGTAGCTGGGGAGAAGCGCTGCTGAATGGCCAGAAAGTTTAGGGGATTGGATGGTGCCTGTATTCCATTCCTGGGGCATCCGGCCAGCGGGGTGGGCACACACTTACCCCTCTGGATGAATCTCCTGGTATAGGAGCAGGGCTACATGCTGCCAAGGGCCTCACAGACAAGAGGGCCTATTTTTATTTTTTTAAAAATACTATCTTTTCTCATACCAATCCCAGTTCCCACTACCTCCCCTCCTCTGGCTCATCCCACCTTACCCCATATCCCATCCCCCATCTACTCCTCCAAGAGGGTAAGACTTCCCATGACTTTGTGCTAGTCAACAAAGTCTAGCACATTGCTTTGAGGCAGGACCAAGGCCCTTCCAACTATATCTAGGCTGATCAAGGTATTCCTCCAAAGAGAATGGGTTTCAAAAAGCCAGTACAAGCGGCAGGGATAAATTCTGGTTTCATTGCAAGTGTCCCTACAGTCTGCTTCAGCCATACTACTGTTACCCACGTTCAGAGGGCCTAGTTCCATCCTCTGCTGGTTCCCTCACTGTCAGGCCATAGTTGGTGTGCTCCCATTAGCTCACATAAGCTGTTTCAGTGGGTATCACCATCATAGTCTTGGCCTCTTTGCTCATATTCTCACTCTGCTCACTCTTCAACTGGACTTGAAGATATATATATATATATCTTAGGGTTCTCCTTGTTACTTAGCTTCTCTGGGGACTTGGATTATAGGCACGTTATCTACGTATGAGTCAGTCCAGACATGCTCATCTTTCTAGGTCTGGGTTACCTCACTCAGGAGGGTTTTATCTAGTTTGATGCATTTGCATGCAATATCAAGATGTCATTGTTTTTATTTCTGAGTAGTACTCCAATGTGTAAATGTACCACATTTTCTTTATCCATTCTTCTGTTTGGGGCATCTAGGTTGTTTCCAGGTTTCAGCTATTACAAATAATGCTGCTATGAATGTAGTTGAACGTATGTCCTTGTACTATGATTGAGCATTCTTTGGGGTTATGCCCAAGAGTGGTATTGCTGGGTCTTGAGTTAGGTTAATTTCTAATTTTCTGGAAAACTGACATATTGATTTCCAAAGTAATTGTACAAGTTTGCATTTTCACCAGCAAAGGAGGAGTGTTCCCCTTACTCTGCATTAAAAAATAAATTATTTATAATATTTATAAATAAATTGTTCTTTCATCAAACATTTACATTATATAAAATACTACATTGTATTATTATACACTTTCAATTTTGTTCTTCTCCATCATCATTATTTTTCCTATTCAATATTAAAACTTTGAGACTTAAATATGAATATAAATAGTAATACAAATATTGATTTTCAAAAATGCAAACAATTAGAAGCTTATTTTGTTTTAATGCTACATTCTAAGCTTCTGGTATGATCTTTTTTGTTTCTTAGTATTATGAAAATAGACGTTGCTTTTTCCAGAAATTGAAATATTTGAAAGTCTTAAAATCATATCCTGTCTTTTAGGTGCTTTGTGTAACAGTTCTTCATGTATTATGCCACTCTCAACCTGGAAGTACACTTTTGGAAGAACATTCCACACTATTGAGCTAGGATTTCAGTACAAGAAATCTACTCTGTGAAAACATGCCCTTAATTTTAGTTTCCGCCCCTTCCTTATTAGATCTGCCTGTTCCAGTTCCCCTATCCACGAGTAACTATACTATTTTCATTTTGTAGGGAGATCTGTCATTTCCTCTATACACAATCTCTGTGGTTCTACAGACTATAGTATAGCTAGCATTGATTTAACAACTCATGTATACGTATAAGTGAATACAAACAGTAATTGTCATTCTGGTTCTGGGTTATCTCTTTCAGAATATTTTTTTTCTAGTTCAATACATTTACCTAAGAATTGTACAATTTTATTTTTTTTAACAGCTGAATCACACTCCATTCAGTAAATGTAACACATTTTATTTATCTTTAAGGACAATCTAGGTTGTTTCCAATTTTTTTAAAAATGTTTTTAACCTTATTTTTGTTTTTATGTAAATGGGTATTATACCTTCATGTGTGACTCTATATATTGTGTGTGTTGGAACCTCTGATACTGGAGTTAAGACAGCTGTCATTTAGGTGCTGGGCACTGAACCCACATCCTCTGAAAAAGCAACAAGTTCTCTTAACCCCTGAGCTATCTTTTCAGTCCAAAATGAATCTTTGTGTGATTGTTTTTGTCATCTTTATCCCAAACATCCATGCCTTCATAAACAGCATATCCTCAAAATGGTTCACATCAAAACTAGTGTATAAAAAGATGTAATTAAAGATCTGCTATGTATTGCACCCAATAAACTATAGACATTATCTTTTGAGAGTCCTTCCATACTCAATGAAATAGTCTCCATTTACAGGTTTCAGTTATTGGTGTTAAGATGTCAGATGTTATTGATGGACTCCAGGAATCTTCCTTAGGGTCTTTTGCCTAAGCTGTATGGTAGATATTTCTCATGGCAAAAATAAATTTTTGTTATTGTATTTCAAATATTAACCTCAGTCTTAAAAGTAGATTTGGTGATAATGTTCGGACATATTTTTTTCTTTATTCTTAGTCTCTTTGGCTAAACCTCTTCCACTCTCTTGTCTTTTTTTTCTCACTCTTTTAACCTGCCCTTTCTCTCTCATATTCTGGAATAGTTTCTATCAGTGATGTGCTAATTGATCCATCTTCTAGATCCCAGCAAACCTGCTTATCATTTCATAACAGGCTTTGTCACAGGTCACCTGATAGCTCTTCTTAAAAGTCTACTAATGGCCAAATGAACACTTATATGGGTTAGTATAATCATTTCAACACACACATGCAAATAGGTAAACTTTGGGGGATGTACAGTGGCTTGGTTTGTTAGAAATTGGGCTCTTTCTATATTCTAGACTGGCCTCCAGTGCAATGTCTAGTTTAGCCTGGCCTTAAACTAGCAATGAGCTTGCCTAGACTCCTGAGTGATAGATTTATGCACAACCAGCAAGACTGTTTAAGTTATGTATAACTCAATGAAGCAATAAAACTAGAAACTAGACATTTACTGAACTAAGATAATTTGTTCCTTAAAATTTAAGAAGAATTGGAAAATAAATTATTAATAACAAAGGAATTAAATTTTAAATAGTTGTTCAGAATTAAGATGCAAAGTGCTGAGAACCCTAAGGATGGTTCACATCTTCAAACCTGCATAATAGAAAGACAAATAAAATATTATCATAGGTAATGCAAGTCATTTTAGGCAGATTTTAGTAGTGAAAAGCTTTTGAGAGGTTATTCCTAATAGACCCTGATTATTAAAGTAAGAATTGAAATATTCCATGCTAAATAGATAATAAGCTTAGGAGTAAAGGTGCTCCTGACTGAAAAACTTGCCCTCAAGAGGAATGTAATCCTGAATTGAGAACAAAAGTAGCACTTATTCTTTAATATTTTCAGAAATGATGCCTAAAGGTTAATATACTTACAAATAGAGTTAAGGAAAATTTTAAAACATGGGAATCACTATGATTGCAATATTATATATTTATTATTAATTAATTTGTTATTATATAAAATAATTATATATTATTAATTTATTATTAATAAAAACAGAAAGGATTTTTTAAATGAGACATATAGAACCAGTATAAATTAACATACTAAAATTGTTTTGAGTCTGTGTGTGTGTATCTGTTTGTGTGTGTGTGTTTGTGTCTTCTTCTTTGTTTCTTTATTGCTAATAAAAGATAAATAAAGAGAAAACTATTTTGTGCTGTATCAGATATTTCTGTAGGTTATATTATATAACTACTAGTCAAAATATGTTTACATGTGCCATATATTATAGATGGCTTTTAAATATTGCTGAAAATATTCCAGTGAGATCACAGTGTTCAAAAAGTGATCAGATGTACTTATTAGGAAAAACAGCAAAACTGAGAAAACATGAATTTTTTTAAAAAAAAATTGTGAGTGTAGAGAGTGAATCAGGTTCTCAGAAATTGAAGTTCTGTTTGACATGAGCCATGTCAGGTAATTTGGGGAAGAAGACCTCAGACCCAGTGGAAATTGGTAAAGCCTTCCTCAAGTTTATGTTCAGAGGAATCTGTAGAGCTGTCCTCTGGTCTGAATGTGAATTTTAGCAGCGTGTGCAAGAAGGAGTGATTGTGAACAATTGTCCAGTGCTTGTGAAAGCAACCAAACATGGTTTGCTCATTCAGAATGGCTGTGACCTGAGAGAGACTTCTCATCAACAGAGATACCCTCTCAAGACTAGTTAACCTCTACCCTGAGCCGTACACTAGAGATGAACTGAAGTTCCAGGTTGGTGCACAGGTGATGGACTTGATTATCATATCATACATAGCCTACCTTCCCACACCTTTCCTTGACATGTCTGTATGTTACCCTTTCTTCATTCCTTCATATCCACACAACGATTTCTGGACACAAGCCAACTGAGATGCAAAGGCTGATCATTACTCAGTCTTTGTAACATTCTACATCTGACTCATTTATCATAAATATGTAACTTTAATTTGAAGAAAGCATAACAACAAATTATTTCCTAATGGCAGATAGGTAGGAAATAAATTAATAAAAATCAAAAACAGAAAATAATTTCATCATTCACAATGATAAGGCCAATAGCACTATATAAGTAAAAGAAGGAATGCACATTATAACTTTTTAAATTCTTTATCATTTAGAAGTGTATAAACAGACAAATTTATTCAAATATTTATATAAATTTATTCTTAAATTTGTTGGTTGGAAGTTTGTTGTAAGTTATTTAAACTGTTACCTAAAAGTAGTAAAACATACTGGCCCAGAAAATTGTTCTGAGACATGAGCTTGTTCAACCAGGTAATGTCTTGAAGAATAACTCAAGTTTTATTTAAATATGTTTTGGTGACTTCTTTAGTGTTTGATTTTGTTCATATTCCTGTAGAAGTTTATAGTAAACATTTTTCTGTTCTGAATTTGCTCAGAAGTTTGTAAAAACAAGAATTGAGGTACTAGAGTCATTGAAAAAAGAAAATAATTAATTAAAAAATTTTCAGCATAAAATATTTAGAGTATATTCTTAAGGGACTGGGACCCAGAGTGATTCAAACCATAGCAGCTTATGTTTTATTTGCAAAGATTTGTTACTTTTTAAATATTAATATAGCTATTTTACATATTTTTTCAAAAATAGATCAGAGACAAGATCTCTCAAAGGGAAGCAAGAAACTTCTGAACTGTTAACAAAACTGCGATCACAAAATTCAAGGTGCTAACTCTCTCTTTGCTTAAGATTCTATAAATATGCATGAATGGGCAGACATAAAAGAGTTCACTAAGAATGATAACATTTGAATAGAGTAAGCAAGTGCATTTTTTATACTTAAAATATGAATAATCTTGTCCAATTTAGTATTTTTAGATAAATAAGTTATAAATGTCAATAACTTCATGATAATTTCACACCTTATTATAGCTGAATTTAAATTTGAGTAATAATCTGAAATGGAAAGGTTGTTACAAGAATATACTTTATAAATTCATGTACTTTACCAAATTACTTTTATGTGGGTGCTCCTGATATAATTTTCTCATTTTAATCAGAAATATGAATAAAATTCTTTCTTACACTAAAATGATACCTTTAATGCACATATAAACTTGAATCTTTTTGATTCTGCATGTGACTCTTTGTGATAAAATATGCTTTTTAATAGCAATTATATGAAACAATAAAATTACACTAATTATTTTAATTCACAGAAAAATGTCTCTTTCTTCTATTAAATATGGAAATTTTGTGAAGGCCAACTTCCACTATGCTTATAGAGAACATACTAGGATAACATCCATGAATGAAGATATTGGTAAAAATACTTTAAACTCAGTGCTAGTAGAAAAGTTTCTTTTCACATTTTTGTTAGAAAAGCATAGTTCAGTCACACACACACATACACGTAAATTCTGTAACACTGTGTCTGCTCTGAAAGTATAGTTGTATATGTGCATATATATATATATATATATATATATATATATATATATCCCCTAGGCAATAAACAAGATTTTTATTTATTTACAAATATTTGAAGGTCAAAATGTTAACAAATATTGCTCAAAATAAACTAGAAAAATTTTACCTCGAGAAATATCAATAAGTTCATTTGATTATTGAGGTGCCATGCCTTAAAGAAATTTCTCTAGGGTCACTGTCATAAGTTCATTTTTATTTGCAACCAAAGCGTTGTTGTAAGTCCCGGTCTCTGGCCTCCGTCTTTGGAGGCCCCGTCCCTGTGCCCACCAAACTTTGACCCCTCCCCGGAGAAGGGTCAAGACAGCCTGCCAAATTCTTGACCACTCCCGCAGGCTATTTAAACTGCTCCCTTGGATAGTCCCTCCATGGCCATTTCTCTTTCGCCGCAGTGGTCCTGTCTGAGGCTTCCCAGTTTCACTCGGAGCCACCCCAGATCACAGGAATCCCATTAAACATGGATATTCTTTAATTTGGCTTGTTGTGATTTGGCTCGATTGGGATTTTTGTTAGGAATATTCCTACCAAAAAGCTTTTGCCATTATCAAAGTATCATTTTCAAAAGCTACAAAGGCCAGCTTTATCATGCATTAAATATAAAAAATATAATTACCTCATTAAACAATTAGTACTGATGTTTCCAATGGTCAATAATGATAATTTAGGAATCATTCTAATTGCAGGAAACGTGGCACACAACTTTAATCCCAGCACTCAGGAGGCAGAGGCAGGCGAAACTCTGTGAGTTCGAGTCCAGCCTGGTTTGCAAGAGCTAGTTCCAGGACATGCTCCAAAGCTACAGAGAAACCCTGTCTCGAAAAACCAAAAAAAAAAAAAAAAAAAAAAAGAAAAAGAAAAAAGAAAAAAAGAAAGAAATTTCAACGTCCTTTTCCAGTGTTGACTTGTAGTTCCTGATCGGAGTTGTCACTAACATGGACATTAAAGTCCTTATTAGAAAAAAAAAATAATGTACAGACCTAAACAGAAAACTCTCAACAGAAGAATCTAAAATGGTTGAAAGACCCTTAAGGAATTGCCCAACATCCTCAGTCATCAGAGAAATGCAAATCAAAACAACCCTGAGATTACATCTTACACCTGTCAGAAGGGCCAAGATCAAAAACACTGGTGGCAATTTACACTGGAGAGGTTGTGAGGTAAAGGGAACACTATTTCATTGCTGGTGGGAGTGCAAGATGATACCACCCCTTTGGATGTCAGTATGGCCATTTCTCAGAAAAGTAGGAAGCAACCTTCCTCAAGACCCAGCAATACCACTTTTGGGTATATATCCAAGGATAATCAATTGTGCCACGAGGACATGTCATTCAACTGTACAATAGCATATTAAAAATTAAGTGTCTTAGTAACCTGTAATTTAGTAGTGACTGATAAAATCTCTCTTTTAGTGTCCATGAAAACAACAATTTTAAATTCTACATACCAGTGACTTCTTAAAATACTTATCTGTCTGTCCCTGGCTTCCTTCACTCAATTATTATGTGTAGACCAGTTCCATCTGTGACATCATAAGTTGTATAACAACACATTTTGCATGGCTTTGAGACATTCCATCATGTTGGGGAGCACATTATTTGTATTCACTACCTTTTCATTTGTTCATTACTGTGAATATGGCTATAATTTAGAAGCAATTACAGCAATTTCCTACACAAATCGATTTTATTCTTCAGCTCATATAAGGATTAGTAAGATTATTTGCTTCATAGTACTATTTTTAATTTTGAAGAATTTCCAAATTGCTGTCATGAAGCATGCTTTGATTTTCCTTAACAGCAACAGCATGCTGAAGTTCCACTTTTTACACATCATTTTCTGCACTTCTCTTTTAGATATTTGAAAATAGCCGTTGGAGCTACACTCTGACAGAATACCACTGTGGATTTGATTCATTATTCCACAAAATATAAAGCACTTTTTCAGTAATCTATTAAATCTTTGCACACCTTCTTTTGAGTAAAGATAGTTAGATCAGTTTCCTACTTTTCCATTAGATCATTAGGTTTATCTTTTCCTTTGGGGTTGTAAGAATACTGCATACCTTTGGATGATTCTTCTCAGATTATAGCTTTCAGATATTTCCCCTCATTCTTGAGCATCCCCTAACCCTAATAAGCTGCATAAAACTTCCCTGCTTTCATGAAATTCATAATATTATTTGTCTATCTTGCCTTGGTCCTTTGATCAATTTAATGTCATTGTGTGCTTCTATTGTTTTCTGTCAGAAGTTTCATAAATTCACATCTTACATTAAAATAGCTAATACATTTAATTATATATATATATATATATATATATGGACTATTTTCTATATAAGATAGAAAGGAAATTATTAGCCACAAATTGAGACATATTCCATGTTCAGGACTGAAAGAATCGTTTCTGCAAGTCCATGTTACTGCATCTGTGAAAGTGATATAGAATTTCAATGAGCCTGTACTCCAAAGAAATATTGATAAAAAGAGAATAAAGAGGAAGTATTATAATGCCCAAACTTAAATATGCTACAAAGCTGCAGTTATCCAGTAATCAAATCAGTATGGTGCCAGAATTAACTTGGGCATAAATTGGCCAAAACTTTATGAATCATAAGACTAAATTTTGCTAAAATATTCATTCTCCCAAAGGGATCTGTACATTCAATGCACTCTCCAACAAAATCACCATATCAGTTTTACAGATAGTGGGAAAAAAGGTAGTTTTATATGCAATACCCAGAAACTGGAAACAGCCAGAATTCCGTCAACTGAAGAATGAACACAGAAAATGTGGTCCATATGTATAATGGAGTATTACTCAACTTTTCAAAAGGGTTACACCATGAAATTTTTTTCCAACTGGATGGAACTAGAAAAGATCACCCTGAGTGTGGTACCTCAGACCCATAAAGACAAACATGGTATGGACTCACTTATAAATCGATATTAACTGCAAAGAATAACCATGCAACAATCCATAGACCCAGAGAGGCTAGGTAAGAGGGAGGACCCCGAAGGGGGACTCATGGCCCTCCTGGGAAGAGGAAAAAGAAGCTATCTCCAGGGTGGACTGTGGGCAGGTGGGATGGAAATATAAGGAAACAGTTTGGGGGTGAAGGGGAAGAATCTTTGAAGGGATTATAAGAAAGGGAGGGGCATTTCAGGTTTCAGTAGAAAGATGTGCAAGGCAAACTTCAAGGAACCTGCAAGGATGACTCCAATCTATGATTCCTAACAATAGGAAGTTGCCAGGTTGCATTGCTGCTGAAGAGAGGGAGGAAAGAAAGTAGGAGCTAATGGGGTCAAGGACATCAGAAGAAATCCCACAGAATCAACTAATCTGTTTTCACAGGAGCTCACAGAATCTGAACCATCAATCATGGAACATGCATGGGACTGACAGTTGTGTAGCTTGGTTTTCTTGTGGGACTCCTATAGTGTGAGAAGGGGCTGTCTTTAACTCTTTTGCTTCCCTTTCAGATTCCATTCCTCATATAGGGTTTCCTTGCCCAGCATGGTACTGAGTCTTATTGCAACTTAATATGCTATCGAAAGGAAGCCTGCCCTTTTCTGAAAAGAAATAGAGGAGTGGATTGCAGGACTGGACAGAGGGGAGGTGGGAGTGGAAATGGAAGAGGAGGGAAGGGAAACTATGTTTGGAATATAAAATAAATAAACTTTGTAAAAAGGAAAGAAAGAAATATATAAATTCTATAATATCATACTAGATACATTTTACAGAATATTTAATATGGTTTAGTTTGAAAAGAGAAGGTGTCATTCATAGATCTTAATATCCCACAATATCGCTAAGGCAAAAATAAAATCCTTAATAGTATGCTCATTAAACAGTTCGATTCAAAAATGTTTCACAAATGGTTATATTACTACAGTGTAGTGATTATTTGAAGAAATATTACACAAAAAAATTAAGTTAGAAGTCATTGGTAAATAAGCAAAACTACTTGAAGAATAGAATCCTTAGACATGTACAGGATTCCAATGCCTCAGTTTGTAGTGTTACCACAGAGAGTGTCACCCCCTTTGCTCTTCTACTCTGACCTTTGCACTGCTGTTTCATTTAACTATAGCAATAGTCAAAAGCTCACCCTTGCATAATAGGTTGATGTGATCAAAAGCATGTTGGCTTAATATAGTACTGACCCAGCACGCTATCTAGGACTAGCTGCTCTCATTGTCTGACAAATGTCAAGCATTATTGTTTTTCCCAAAATTTAAAATACCCCACAACATCCCAATTCTGATGCGGCTTCCTGGGGCACCTCAGTACACAGCTGAGCACACTAGATTAAAAATAAAACTGCACAAGAATTGCCATAGTTGAGGAGCTTGAATTCTGGAGCCCTCTGTATGAACAAAGAATTTTTTTCTCTTTTCTTCAGAAAATGAGCATCGAGAAAGACACAGAGGTGGCAAAGGAAAGATTTTCCAGGAATGAATTGTCAATCTGTTGTGAAAGGAGGACAGGCAACGCTGTACAATCACACACACACACACACACACACACACACACACACACACACAGAGAGAGAGAGAGAGAGAGAGAGAGTATTATCATTATCAAATTCATTGCCAAATTGAGCATTGCCGAAGGTGAGCACATTTTGCACAATGATGGAATGCATGTTTTCCCTGACAGCCATAGGCTAAGTGTTCTTCCACACATTCATGGACTGTAGGATAAGCAATCATCTCTGATGCCCTCCTTTTCCTGTCTAGCTTCCTGCCTGTGCTGCCAGTGAAGCTGAAGGGGTGTTCCTGCTGGTGTAGCAATGACAATGTCTGCACCAAATTATGTGGCACATGCACCATAAACAGCATAGAATGACTGTTTGTAATACTTAATAAGATGAAAACTATTTAGATTTCCTCTCACTGTAGTGTAGGTTTATTTTTTCTATTCATCTTTGAGAATTTTGACATTGTATTGTGACTAATGTCATACAATTTATCAAAACCAGCTAATGCTCTCAGCGCAAAATAAGGGGTTTCATTAAAGGGCTTACTATAGAGAATTCATCATCATTCCTCTTCAAATCAGTGAAGTATTTCAATAGCTTTTTCTATAAAGCTTTTCATGACGCTATTTAATTTATAATTCACAATAGTTGTTCAGTCAGGATACTTTGTTAAGCTAATCATTAACCACTTAGGTGTGAGTTTATTCTCTTTTGCAATTGACTCTGAAAATTCTTTTGTTGCTGATTCCTTCTCTGCTCTATAATCAAAGTTTGATGAAAGAAAAGTTGTATGTGGAAGATCTATGGTTTAATCATTCGTATTACGTACATGCTACTTTCCTGTATTTTGTTGAGAGTTTCCATAAATGCAGCTGCTTCAACTGTATAAAAAACAGATTGATTTAACCCCACCACCCAAAAATCTCAGAGAAATACAGTTATTAAATAGTCCATGAATATGGGAGGGGGCAAATCTTGCCAGAAATGCATGACTGATTTTAAAAGACTAGACTTGAAAATATTTTATTAATTCATTAAAAAGTATCAAATTTGTTATGATAAGCTTTAAATGAATTTAAATGTAATACACACAGTAAAACTGTCCTAAATGATGGGAAGACATCAATAAAACATGTGCATTTTATAAAAATTCTAGAAATTTCCTAGTTGTTAGCAATGGTGTTGTTGCTCTGTATGTGTGAGGGGGTTGGTTTTTGCCTGTGTTTCATTGTCTCATGAGAAACTGTGGCAATATAAACACATATTAAGAAACAAAAAAGTTCTGCCTTGCCTGTGGAGGTGGGGAGAAGAGAAGATGGACCTTGGCAGTCAGATGCTATTAAGGTAAGCAAATACATGGTAGGCTATGGAAGAGTGAGGGAGGTAAAATGGTTTACACTCTGTGGAAAGAGGTAAATCTGCAAAAGTGAAGGCAATGAGGAGGGAACTGAGGTGGGTTGACTGCTTGATACCCAGGACAATGGCGATGACCAGGCCTGGACTGTTGCCACGAGTCATGTCTGGGTCTGTGGCCCTGCTGCAAAAACGGACTGTGTTGATGTCCAAGGCTCCTTTTCTAACCAAATACCGAGAGGACAGGGCTGAAGAGAGTTGGCCCCACCCCTCACTGGCTGGAGCCCTGAGGAGAGTTGGCCCTGTACTTCACCTGGGCAGCACAGTAGAACTGACCCTGTTGACAGAGGCGCAAGAGAGGCATCCACAAAATGCTGAGCACGGGAAAGTCGACCTTACTACTTGTCTGTCATGCGGTGTCACAGACAATGGAAAGATGCCCTCCCCCGCCCCCTCACCCCTTGCCACCTGAGCATGAGAGTTGATTCCGCCCCTCACCAACTGCTGCAGCACTTTGGAGAGTGGGTACTGCCCTCGCCTGGGCAGCAAAGGAGAACTGGCACTGTTGGTGCAGGCATGGGAGAGTCAGCTCTGAAAGAGTCAGAGTGAGAAAGCTGGCCCCACACCTCTTGTCTGCCACATGCTAGCATGGGCAAGGGAAATATGCACCTCCTTCTTGCCCCTCGCCACCTGTGACAGAGATGACCCTGCCCCTCACCAACTGCAGCACTTCGCCTAGATAGCGCATTAAAGATGAGCTTGTTGATTGGTGGTGTAGGCAAGCATGATTGGGGAGGACCTGGCCCTGATTCTCATGTGCCATAAGGTGACATTGGTGACAGAGAGAGAGAGAGAGAGAGAGAGAGAGAGAGAGAGAGAGAGAGAGAGAGAGGGCCTTCCACTCTCTATCTCCCCTCACCACCTGGGGCAGGAAAGAGAGAGAGAGAGAGAGAGAGAGAGAGAGAGAGAGAGAGAGACAGAGAGAGAGAGAGCTGGCCTTGGGGCATGAAAGTGGGAGAACAGGCCCAGAGCTACAGCAATCCGTAGGGTGGCCCCTACATCCCACCTGGGAAACTCAGCTGGCCTGGATGGTGTGGTGTAAATGACATTGAGAGTAAGGGAACAGGTCTGCCCGTTTCTGCTTGCTGCAGAGTTAGCTGAGGCAAGCACTGAAGAACTGGTGATGAGGTTTAGGAAGAGTTCACAGGTAGGCTGACAAGCCCAGCTAGCACCTGGGCCCAGCACCAGAGCTTTGAGTTGGCCTATTCTTAACACCCACCCCAGCTGTGATCTACTGAGCACGTGAAAGGTCCAGTCCTGCAGATCCAAAGCTGCAGGATCTCCATGACACAGGGCAATATCAGGATATCCAAGAGAAATTCCAATGAGGTTCCAGATCAATAATCATTGCAATAAACACTAGCAAGTGAATATGTGTGAACTAAAGACTACAGTGTGTGACTTATTGAGTCACACACTGTGGCTTCCATGATGAGATTATTTTTTCCTTTTCTTGTAAATTTTCTTTTATTTTGTTTTTGGGAGAATTTGAAGGAGAAAAGGGAATATACAAAGGGGTGGGGGAGATAAATGATATAAGCATGCATGATTTGAAATCTACAAAGAATCAACAAAAGCTTTTAAAAAAGAAAAAATTTCTACAGAAAAAGAATTCTAAAGGTTTTGCTAACTACTGAAATGGAATGAGATGTTGAGAGCCAGGAAATGACCAACATAGTAACACTGGGCACACAAATAAAAAATATTCACCTCAAAAATTTGTATATGATTTTCTAAAGATCTCATATTAATGAGCAATCATATATAAAATGAAAAAATTATATCTACCAAATTTCCCCAAATATAATGTTTCAAGTGTTTCACATATAAAATGTTTCAAATTATGTATTATATATGTATATGTTGTGTTTATAAAATATACACACATATTTATGTGTATATGATATATATGTGCATGTATATATGACTTGTGTAAGTCCCTAATAATACACACACATGCATATATATGTGTGTGTATGTGTGTGTGTGTGTGTGTGTGTGTTTTCATGGATTCACTGCTGATGAATATTTAAAATAGCAAAGTAATTCTTTTTTGTATTTTTTTAATTTTTATTGCTTTATAAATAATATCATTCAAAATTTCCACTTCCTCCCTTCCTCCCATTTTCCTCGTGTTCCCCTACTCTCCTTCCCCTCTCCCCCTCCAGTCCTAAGAGAGGGCAGGGTACTCCACTCTGTGGGAAGTCCAAAGCCCTCCCCACTCCATCCAGGCCTAGGAAAGTGTGCATCCAAACAGACTAGGATCCCAAAAAGCCACTACATGCAGTAGAGACAAATCCCAGCACTATTATCATTGGCTTCTCAGTCAGCCCCCATTGTCAGCCACATTCAGAGGGTCCAGTTTGATCACATGCTCATTCAGTCCCAGTACAGCTGGATTTGGTGAGTTCCCATTAGCTCAGGTACACTGTCTCAGTGGGTGGACCAACCCCTCGCAGTCCTGACTTCCTTGTTCATATTCTTCCTCCGTCTGCTCTTCAAGTGGACCTTGGGAGTTCAGTCCAGTGCTCCGTTGTGGGTCTCTGTCTCTATCTTCATCTGCCGGAAGAAGGTTCATATTCAGAACCTTTGGCTTTGCCATTCTTTCCTGAATATTTTAATAGTTACAGGTGAATCACCTATTGAATTCCTGCAGACAGTTTTCTACAGAAGCAATGCCTATGCCTGTATGACTTCCATAAACAGGGATTCTAGCACTTTTATTTGTAATAGTTGAAAACTAGGAACAATCTAGATGGCCCCAATAGTTGAATCAGTAACATTTGTTCTTACTGAGAAATGAAAAGTCTAGATATACTGATATAAATAACACTGAAGAAAAGAAGTCAAGAAAAATATATGCTGCACATACATGTAGATAATACATAGAAAATTTTAGAGGGGGAAAATACACTATTTTACACAGAAAAAAGACGACTAAAATTTCTTGAGTTATCAGGAGATGAAAGACATGCAAAGAGGACTTGAAAACTGTTGAGAGTGTTGAATTTGTTCTATATCTTGACTTGGTGCTTATTGTTATTTTTTTAAGGAATATATATTGTTAAATCTATTGTAACCAACTTGGATTATTTCCTAGACTATTGCTTCCTGTCCACAAACTGATGGTAAGGCCCCATTTCTGAAGATAACATCAACATATCTTATTGAATATGAAGAAATAAAGCTATTTCCTAGAGCTTTCACCCCTACTGAAGAGTGTTTATGGTACTAGAAGACAGTCTACACTCCACCAGAGGATGACGGTACCAAAGACACAATCCATTTGATCTACAATAGTGAACTGCCACCACAATATTCTGGTGCAGTAATTTTACAAAATTTGTAGAAGTAACAAACCATAATCTGATTGAGTTAAGGCCCATTCCATGAGATAGAATCCAGGCTTGATAGTTTGACTAAGAACTGTGACTAGATAAGCCATAAGCCTATGGTAAAACAAATACTACTGTTCTGCTCAAGGAACATAGCAATATAGAAATTCTAATGATATTCTGTTATAGCCAAAGATCAGTGTCTTGCTCAGTCATCATCAGATAAGCTCCTACCTGTAGTAAGGGGAAACAAATCTAGAGATCAATTACTAGGAAATGTGCCCTTGAAACACTGAGTCCTAAATGGGATATTTCCACCAAACCTCTCCTCTCAACTCTCCAAGAAGTTTGTGGAAAATGTTGTAAAAGAAAAGATTGTAAGAGTCATAGGGGATGGAAGCCTTTAAAAAAAATAAATAAAACCCTTGCAGACAAAACAGGACTGATGCACACATAAAGCCCATAGAGACAGAGGCTGCATGTAGAGGGTCTACACAGGTCCACAACAGATGTGATCTCAGCAATGACAGGGGAAACATATATTATCCCCTACACATAATTATGAAGCTGTCTCTAACTGAAAATGTTTCACAAAGGAACTCCAATGGAATCTCACAGTATATACAAAGCATACTCAAAAGGAGGCTCTGGGCTAGTAGTAGAAGGCCAAACAAAATGATCTCGATAGTATTTGTGAAGACTGTTTTGTTTCATAATAGCTTGTCTGGGAATAATTTTTTTAATCTTATGCATCTTTTGCTTATATATCATGGTTTCTGATTTTGTGTTTGTATGAGTTTAATAGTATGTACATATATGCATATATATGTGGTTTTTTTTGTTTTTTTGTTTGTTGTTTTGTTTTTATTATGGCATTTTGTTTATATAGTTATCTGTTGTTTTCTAGAGATAAGAAAGTGTGGGGTAGGATAATTGGAGTGGTGGGAAGATGTGGAGGATCTGGGATCTATAAGTGTTGACTGGGGTTTTGGTGTAGGGGTTTCTTTTGTTTGTGTGTTGCCTTTATTGGTTAATGAAAAAAGAAACTGCTAGGCCTAGCTGATAGGGCAGAACTTAGGTAGGCACGGAAGACAGAACTGAATCCTGGGAGATTAAAAAGGCAGAGTAGGAGAGAGCCACCATGGAGCCTCCAGAGACAGACATGCTGAATCTTTCCCTGTAAGCCACTGCCATGTGGTAATATACAGATTAATAGAAATGGGTTAAATCAAGATGTGAGAGTTAGCCAATAAGAGGCAAGAGCTAATGGGACAAGCAGTGATTTACTTAATATAATTTTTGTGTGGTTATTTTGGGGCTAAGCTAGGCAGGTGGCTGGAACAACAAGTAGGGCCCTCATTGCAATAGCGTTTCTGTCCTGCCTGATCTCGCAGCCGTTTAGTCCCAAAGAAACACACAGAGGTCTACATTAATTATAAACTGATTGGCTTATTATTTCAGGCTTCTTATTAACTCTTATAACTTATATTAACCCATAATTCTTGTCTGTGTTAGCCACGTGGCTTGGTACCTTTTTCCACGAGGCAGTCACATCTTGCTTCCTCTGCATCTCGGTGATGGCTGCAGACTGAATATTTCCTCTTCCTAGGATTCTCCCTATCTCCTTGTCCCGCCCCTACTTTCTGCCTGGCTACTGGCCAATCAATGTTTATTTAAATTAAAAGTGACAAGGGACGGATCATTGTTCTACAGCACTCCTCCCCTTTTTTAAAACAAGAATTCTGAATTGAATCTCCTTTGTTTAGCTTTTCTCCTGGCCATTATCCTTAAGAACTTGTAACCAACATTCTATACAAAGGCAAACATCCGTAATCCATATTTTGGGAATGTGAGTGTAGCTTTCCAAGCTACTTCCTGGTGATTGGGGGCGCTGATAATCTTATGGGGACCTAAAGAAAATTTAGGATGTTAGAAACAAAATATTTTATATCTCATAATCAATCATGTATGAAATGATAAAAATATTCAGTAAATTTCTCCCATATTAACATAGTACTAAAATTATAAATACATACATATATGTGCAATTTGAGTGTGTGAATGTGTGTCTGTGCATATAGGTATGTATAATTTGCAATTTTAGTAGTGTTATAAATACATAATGATGACAAGTCTTTCTGAATTTTTAACTATTTTCCTTTGGGTCTTATGTCACACTTAAGTGGAATAAGAATTAGAAATCTTTGTGAAAATGTAATTGAAATATATTTATTTGGCAATGGCTTAAAAATTGAGTCCTTGTGGGTTTTTTTATAACATTTCTATCATGAGAAGACCAATATATTATAATACTGTGTGCTATAATGTGCTTTGTTTCAAACATGAGATTATGTTGAAGAGATACATAATAATTTCTGTACTGTACCAGAAAAGATAGTGTAACATCTTTGACTATACATGAACTTGTACTAGAAGTGTTTGCTACTGTATATGAAGTTCTATCAATTGAGCATTGTCATGATTTGAAGAGGTGGTGCCTTGTCCAGGCCATATGAAAAAACTCAAAGTGTCAGTCATTTGTGGTGAGGTCCTTCCAGCCTAGGGTCTATAAAAGAGCTCCAAAATAGTCTAGGATGGGTACTTGAGTCACTACCAGGCTTGTAGCTTTCTTGGTGTTTTGATTAAATTTCTATCTTTAACTGGTGATATATCTCTTCAGCCTGGTTTTGAGTTCTCTACTTAGTCTCTAAAAACATAATATAACATAATGTCTTCTCTGAATTGCTGATCTATAACCTGTGTAAACCTCTTAAAATTTTCCTTTAAGCTATTGAGTTTAGGAGTAGTTTGTACTCAGTAAAAATAGTAACTGCTTGCTTATATGGTTGCTACTCTAATAACCATATTCAATATCTTTTCTTTTTAAGAGCTAAAGTATTAAAAGACAATACTGCAGGTTTTATTTAAATATAGATATAAAACTCTGGAATCCCAGATGTTTGAGACTCTCCAAGCATGTAGATGAGCCTGAATTAGAGATGGTGGGCATTATTTTCATAGGCTGGCAGAAGATCTGCTCTGTGAGAACAGCAGCTGGCTCTAAAAGAGTTAGGCTTGCCCAGATTTAAATGCAAAACTAATATTGTCTTATTAAAAACACATTATTGCTTGTTTACTCTGCCCAATGACAGGCGGAAACAAATATATCTTTGTTTAGAATTCAGAGATTAAAAATGGGTATTGACATATTGTCTTCAAGTGTTATAGACAAATGTGCTTCTGGTTCACACATAGTGCTATAAAAATATAGAACTTTTCTCTCTCTCTCTCTCTCTCTATATATATATATATATATATATATATATAGGTTGAATTTAATTTTCTAAAAGTATTCCTTTTCTACTATTTCTTTGTAAAAAAAAAGGAGCAGTACTATGAATTTGTAGGAAGCTGAAACTAAGAATGTCTTGGGTACTTCAAGAATCTGATGTCAGGCTTTCTATTACTTATGGTGGAATAATTGTGACTCAATTAACAGTTGGCTATAGAGGTAAAGTATTTTAAAAATGCCTCGACCATTAATGTTTCCAACTTTAGATTATTTTTGAATAGGGACTATTTGTATATTAATAAGGAAATAGCTTGGTAATAAAATTTCAGCTTAGATAATGAACTTCAGTATTTTCCACATATTTTGACCTGATAATTTTATAGTAACTTACACAAGCTGAGTCATTTTTGAAAAAGATACTTCCATTGAGAAAATGTTACAACTGGATTGGCCTGTTGACATGCCTGTGATTCATTTCTTGACTGATGATTCTGCGGAAGGGCCCTGCTCAATGAGCACAGTGTTAACTCTCGGCTGACAGACTTATGTGTCACAGAAAAGCGTGCTAAACAAGCCACGAGGAGCAAGTCAATAGACAGCCTCCATGGCTTTTACCTCAAATCCTGATACAAAGCTTCTGCCTTGACTTCCTATCCTGACCTCCCTGATCAGTTGACTATAGCGAAATAAAATCTTTTCTTACGAACTGGCTTTAGGCCATGGTTTTACATAGCAATGTAAATTTTTGGTTTGTTTGTTTGTTTTTTGTTTTTCAAGACAGAGTTTCTCTGTAGCTTTGGAGCCTGTCCTGGAACAAGCTCTTGTAGACCAGGCTGGCCTCAAACTCACAAAGATCCACCTGCCTCTGCCTCCTGGGATTAAAGGCATGTTTCACCATTGCCCAACAGGTTAACTTTAGCTATATGTTTTTATTTGTTTGTTTGTTTTTTCTTGTTTGTTTGTTTTTCGAGACAGGGTTTCTCTGTGTAGCTTTGGAATCTGTCTGGCACTAGCTCTGAAGACCAGGCTGGCCTTGAACTCAGAGAGATCCTTCTGCCTCTGTCTCCGGTGTACTGGGATTAAAGGCATGTGCCACCACTGCCTTCTTGCCTGGCAATTACACATTTTTATAAGCATAGTTAAAGGTAATTTTAGATAGTATTTTTTTTGTTGTACCTTTATTCTCACTGCAACACATGACATGAATTCAAAAATTAAATCTTTCCATTATAGCATCAAGCTGGCACTCAATTTAAAAAAATATATACCTTAATTGTCATTATATAACCTTCATCCAGTAATGATGGAAGCAGATGCAGAGATACACAGCTAAGCACTGTGCCAAACTCCTGGAGTCCAGTCATAGAGAAAGAGGAGCCATATTATGAACAAAGGGGCCAAGAACATAATGTGAATACTCACAGAAACAGCTGATTTGAGCTGGCGAGAATTCACTGACTCTGGACTGACATCTGGAGAACCAGCATAAGACTAAACTAGGCCTTCTGAATGTGGGTGACAGTTGTGTGGCATGGGCAGCTTGTGGGGCCACTAACAGAGGAACTGGTATTTACTCCTAGTACATGATCTGGCTCTTTGGATCCCATTCCCTATGGAGGGATACCTTTCTCAGCCTAGATACGGGGGGAGGGGGGACCATGGTCCTGACTCAAGTGATGTGATAGACTTTGTTGGCTCCCTAAGTGAGGCCTCATCCTCTCTGAAGAGTGATGTGGGGTGGGGTTGGGAGAAGGTGGAAGGAGTGGGAGCAAGGGAGAGGGAACAGGGATTGGTATGTAAAATAAGACTTTTAAAAAATTATTTGTTTTTATTTTATATGTTTGACCTTTTTGCATGCAAGTGTTTATACCATGTACATGGAGTACCCACAGAAGCCAGGAAAGGGTTAAGGATTCTATGGAACTTATGATTGTGACTTGCCCAAGTTGTCCTTGGGAACAGCAACCTCGCCCTTTGCAAAAACAGAAAGCCCTTGAAGCCACTCATAAAAAGGGGTAATTTCAATGGATTTTTGACTTGTATTTTCAGATTAGCATGGTGAACCGCCATCACATGGTTGAACATATTTGATACAGTTTAAATTCTCTAAGTGCCATCCACATCATCCACAAACATTTTTATTAATATCTGACAATAATAAAATTGAGATCAGCTGATTCTCAGAAACATGAAAGCGTCCCATAGGACTGCTTTCTTGCTTGTCATAGAATTTGATTTGAAGATGTGTTATATTTTTTAATTGCTGTGGAACATTTGTTTAATGATGCCAAGATGTGTTCTATTCTTTTATGTTGCATTTGTTTAACTCTATGAAGTTGTGTTACTTTGCCTGTCTAAAACATCTTGTCTAATAAAGAGCTGAATGGCCAATAGCTAGGCAGGAGAGGAATGGTGGTGGGGGGTTGGCAGGGAGAGACGATAGAGAGAAGGAGAAGAACATGAGAGGGGGAATGAAAAAAGAAGGAACAAGGACAGAGGTCAGTCAACCAACTACACAGCAAGCCATGGAATAAGAAGCAAAGAAAGGTATATAGAATCGAGAAAAATAAAAGCCCAGAGGCAAAAAATAAATGGGATAATTTAAGTCAAGAAAAGCTGGCTAGAAAGAAGCCAAGCTTATATGAAATAATAAGCCTCTATGTATTTATATGGGAGTTGGGTGACATGTCCTCCAAAGAGAAAAGAGAAAAAAAAGTAATAACTACACTTGCAAAAGAAGTGTGGCATTGCCTGTAGTGCCTATTTATAGAGCCAACAGAGCACATATTAATCCTTTTTGCTATCATCTTTTATTTTTCTTAAAGCTTGATTGTTTAAATTATTCACCAGAATACCCAATATTTTAGACTTTTATCAGAATTATAATTCAACTTTGACATGCAAGGCAATATAAACATCGAGAATTAAGAAAACTGACAAAATATTCTATTTAAAAAACAGACTTGTCTAAAGCATTAGCAAGAACACTGAAAAAAGAGCTGCTTAAGAAGATGGGCTGGAATAAGAAAAAATAGCGAGCCTTTCAATGTAACTATCATAGTTTACACTAAAACACTATGCACATGCCAGCGTGGTAAAGCCTGGAGAGCCGTAATTAAGTGGCTGAATTAACGGAATCTTTGCTCTTTTCTTCGTCTTCAATGAAGATATCTAGCAGATCAATGCGCTGAATTGCATCAGCAGAGCACATGGTCCAGCCTTGCAGGAGAGAATTAGGATTAATGCAGTAGGGAGAGAGTTGACAATGGCGATGGCCTGGCCTTAGTGCTGCTCACAATGACGCTTTAATCAATAGCAGGGGTTAACAAGGCAGTTATCTCAAGGCCATTTCTGCTTCGTGAGTAATAGATAATTTACAATAATAATCTGTTTCTGGAAAAGTCCATAGAATTGTTTTAAAGATTCATGAGATAATGATATATAGGGCTTCTTTTTTGGAAGGGCTATCTTTTGAATCAAATACAAATGAGCACTCAAAAAGGAGAGTTTAGGGTTATTGTGACTGGGTTGATAACAGGGTGTTTTATTTTTCTTTTCAATTTAATTCACAAAAGAATTTCTAAGAGGTTTTTTTTTTTTCTTCTTCAACCACATTGCAGAGAGCAATATAGGAAAGAGAAACCAAATAATACCCTTTACAACAAGGTTTGTTTGATGTTTCAAACCTTGGAACGCCTTTAGAATTAAATCTATAATAGTGTCTTGGTGCTTAATGTTATTTTATTTTCCTTTCATGTTCTCATCTGGTATTAAGTAGCTCTTTGGGCTAGTACTCAGAGCCCATTCAAGGGAGATGGAAGTCCAGAAAAACTCAGAGTAAAGGAAAGAAAAGCTTTGTTGATAGCAGTTTTGAAAGAGAATAAAAAGCAACAACTACTGAAAGTAAAGAGAGAGAGAAGAAAAAAACCAACAAAAGGCAGCTGAAGGGACAGATACCACTCCAGCCACATTACTGACACTACAGGAGCCCAGATTTTTACCACTAAGTCTTTAACAATGAATTTATAATGGTGTGTAAATTTTAAAGGGGAGAAGAGGTTTGGGGGAGATTGCTTCTGTTATTACAACATGTGCTCACATATTCTGAGAGACAGGACTCTCTCCCAGCCTCTCCTCCCCTGCTGTTCACCTTCAGGCTATTTCACTGTTCATTAGCACCTTCACTGGAGTGGGTAGGAAAGCAAAGTTGCTACAAGAGGCAGTCAATTTTAGTTCTCATTAGAGGCTCTGACACACAAAAAATATGGTGGGTGGAGTCAGATGCAATAGCTAAAGAGAGACTTGGGCATTATCCTTGTTATTCTCGTGTCCAAATCATTCTGTGCTGTTAATATCAGATGCAATTGCATGTTGAGGGTATTATAAAACATTTCCATAGCAATTACTAACATGGTTTTAGAAGGGTAACAAAGCGCTTGCTGAGGTAATTATCTAGGTCAGCTGTCCCCCATACGTAGCTTCATCAGAACACCTGCACGGGTTTTAAAATTTCTCTTAATGATAAAATGTTGGGCTCCACTCATTGAGTTTCTGATGGAATAGGCATTGCTTGATGCCCGAGAATAGGAATTTCTACCAAGTTCCTCCATGCCACTGTTTCTGAAGTACCACACACCATCAAATCCCACAAATCTATGTGACTGGGAAAACACAACAGACGAAAATATTTTAATGTTTTGATGTATTTTAATGTTTGCTATGCATAGAGCTCAGGAATCCTTATGCTATTTCTCACAGGAATTCTGGCTGCCATACTATTATTTTTTGACATAGCCTAACTTGTACGTGAAAAGAAAAAAGAACAGTAATTGAGGTGAAATGTCTATAACCATATTGAAAAATACTAATGGCAAGAATATGCACACAGGAATGTCATACAGACAGAGCAGGTTGAATTTAGGAACATATATGACTGTGTATTCATGTTTGTAAAAATATTCTGCAAAACCAGAGGCCGTGGATTTCTAAGGAGAACAAGGTGGTATATTTGGGAGAGTTTCAAGGATGGAAAGGGAAGTGCGGAATGATGTAATTATAATCTCAGAAAATAAAATAGATACTTTTTAAAGGACAGTATTTAGAGGATTACTTATAAGTTAATTTTCATAGAAGGCATATTTTAATCAATTAATTTACTAATTAAGACTATTGAGGCATTGGAGTTCCTTTTATGTTATAATCATTAAAATAACATTTGTTGTGTGAAAATGAAATACATAGAAATAGAAAGAAGCACTGTTCTACTTAGTGCTTAAGTATGCTTATGGAGATATCAGTTTATTCAACTTCCTTGAAAAAATACACTTGAAAGCATCATAGCACACAAGGATAGTTATTACATGTTAGGAAAGCCTTATACATGCTGCATCCTCACTATATAATATTCTTATAGAAATTGCTACAGTTTCACTTAAAGCTGTGGGAGATACATAGCAATGTACAACATCCCTCTTTATTCAGTCCCTGTCTGTTTTTTGTTTGTTTGTTTGTTTTGTTTTTCAACATAGTTATGTAAGATTTTATCTTTGTAGGTATAAGAATAGATTTTTTTCAAAATTCTGGTTTCAGTGTTTTGTTGCTTCTATGTGATGATTATACATAATTGGAAGGGCATCATAAGTATTTTGTTAAAATGTGTACAAATATATTTCTGTGGGTTTCTTTGTGATACTTAGTGTTTTGTTTGTCTATTTGCTTTTTTTGACATGGTCGGCTTTATTCCAGGCTAGAAGCCTCATTCATCTATTTTCTAGGTGCTGGGATTATATTTCTGAGCCATCACACACGTTTAGTTGTTTTATGCAATGCTGAGTGATCTGCCTGGAGTTTGGTGGTTGGCAGGCAAACCAGGTAGGTCTACCTGTGTCCTATGGTGGTTCCTTCCCTGTCCAGCCAGAGTTGAACTCCCATTAGCGCAGTAAGTTGTTTCAGTGGGTCTCACCATCAATGCCTTGACCTCTTTGCTCATACTATCACACATCCCACTCTTCAGCTGGATTTTGGGAGCTTAGCCCAGCACTCCACTGCGGGACTCTGCTCCTCTCTCCATCAGTTGCTGGATGAAAGTTCTATATTGACATTTAAGAGTCATCAAACCTACTACAGAGCAAGAACAGTTTGGGCACCCTCTCCACTATTGCTTAGGGTCTTATCTGGGGTCATCCTTGTGGATTCCTGGGAATGTTTCTAGTGCCAGGTTTCTCGCTAGCTCCATAATGGCTCCCTCAACCAAAATATATCTTTCCTTTCTCTCTGTGTCTCTCCTTCCCCCATCTCAAATATCCCATTCCCTCAAGTTCTACTCCCCTTTCCCCTTATCCCCTCCTCCTACCCTTCCACCCTTCCTTCTCTGCCCCCTACCGCCATGCTCCCAATTTTCCAAGGAGTACTTGTCTATTTCTCTTTCTGAGGGGGTCTATATATATTTCTCTTAGGGTTCACCTCGTTACTTAGCTTTTCTAGGATCATGGACTATAGGCTTGCTATCTTTTGCTTTACAGACAGTATCCACTTATGGGTGAGTACATACCATGTTCCTCTTTCTGGGTCTGGGTTACCTAACTTAGGATGATATTTTTTTTCTAGTTCTATTCGTTTCCATGCAAATTTCAAGATGGCATTGTCATTTACTGCCGAGTAATACTCCATGGTGTAAATGTACCACATTTTCTTTATTCATTCTTTGGTTGAGAGACATCTAGGTTGTTTCTAGTTTCTTACTATTACCAATAATACTGTTATGAACGTAGATGAAAAAAATGTCCTTGTAGTATGATCGAATATCTTTTGAGTATATGCCCAAGAGTGGTATTACTGGGTCCTGAGGTAGATTAATTCCAAATTTTCTGAGTTACCACCACATTGATTTTCAGAGTGGTTATACAAGTTTGCTTTCCCAGTAGCAATGGAGGAGTGTTGGCCTTACTCCGCATCCTCTCCAACATAAGCTATCATTTGGTATTTTTGATCTTAGCCATTCTTACTGGTATAAGATGGTATCTCAGAATCATTTTGATTTACATTTCCCTGATGCCTAATGATGTTGAACATTTCCTTAAGTGTCTTTCAACCATTTGGGATTCTTCTGCTGAGAATTTTCTGTTTAGATATGTACCCGATTTTTTAAGGGGGGGTTATTTGGAATTTTGATGTCTAATTTTTTGAGTTCTTTATATATTTTTGAGATCAGTCCTCTGTCTGATGTGGGGTTGGTGAAGATCTACTTTATCTTTTATCATAACTAAGGAAAACTGTAACTATAACTATAAATTCTTCAACTCCATCAGAGACTCCAGAAGGATATAATATTACCTAAGTAAATGGAAGTGCATTGTAAGCAACTTCCAAAACTTTAGAAATGACAGAGACATCTTTTTGCCTGGACAGTCACCCAGTATTCTTCTATATCATTGGAACATCCATCTTCAGCCTACAGGACCATAGTAGCATACTTTGTGGCATACTTTTCCACAAAGCAGGATATTTGAAAGACAGCTCCACCTATATTGGCAGTTTGTCAGTCACTTTCTTCTGTGTCCTGCACAATGTCAGCAGACTTTTTTATGAAGCAAGAACCCTGAAGGATCTTCTCACCTTTAGGCAAGTTCAGCAGCCATTTTCTATGGGTCCTGCATGTCCAGATCAAACAACATACCATCAAGCAGTCCAGGCAAGAGCAGTTTCTTGCCCAAATGGCTCCATAAGGAGCCTCTTTAATGATTATCATCCTCCTGAAGTAGATTGGTGCTGCCATGAACAAATGTGTCTCATTGTCATGAAAAGTCCTAAGTTCTTAAACATTTTAAATGTCATATTCTGTAGTTTTTGAAAGGTTTGAAGAATGCTTATTTATCTAAAATACATATCTGTACATCTAGAAAATCTGACTAATATGACTACAAGCTTGACTATAAAGATGACTTCCTATTAACCTATATTTCTTAATTATACATTACATTTCTAAATGAGCTGCACAAACACAATACCTTAATCAAGAGCAGATTATATGTAACAAAATGACCTTAAATTTGTACCAATATACAAAGATCCATGTCAATACAAATTATTAATATCTATATCATATCCCCCTTTAAATGTAAACAAACATTTAAAAACAATAATTGGGAATATGGGCTTAGTTCTCTCCAAACTGCTTCCTGCTTTTTGCTGGGCAAATTAATTTTTGGGGGTGTTAATGGTGATCTCTCAGGGGGTCTTGATACATCAAACCACATTAATCTAGAAGGATTCCACAGTTTCTCATCCTCTGTGGAAACAAAAGAAAAACTTTTTTTCCAAAGCAACAAATCCTTTGACCCGAATTTGGAAGTCATGATACCTTTAGAACATATATGTTTGTTTAGCTTAGCAGCACATACAATAAAATATCTCACTGTATTTAGCTCCTACACAGCAAAAAATTCAAAGAAAACACAATAATATACATAGTATAGACTCTCTGTGTATTTTTATCTTTATGTGGCTTATTTAGCTTTACTCTATTACTTTTTAATATTTATTTTATTGTCTTTTCTCCATTAATCTATGACTATCTTTACTCTGTCTCTTTAAAGATTTTGTTTTATATTTTTTCTAACCATTTACTTTTTTTATGATTCTCTATATTCTTTATCTTCTCTCTCCCAAGCCTACGTACATTTTTTTAAACACTGTGTTTCATTTAGAGGTCTTTTATGTCTGAATCTGTCTTATTGTGCATCTGTAATTCTTTTTTTGTTCAGGAGTGTTTCTTGAAATGCCCAGTCCAACATGGTAGTGCAGAGTTCTGTTTAGCATAAGCCATGCTCACAGCCCCATTTTCAGGCATGCAGCACATCTATGTTGCCATTAAGCAAATTGTAGCAGTCTGTTCACAAAGCCATTTAAATGTTCCATAGCCTAACCTCACCAGAGTTCACACTGGCAGCATAGTCGAGGAAACAATTTTAAAAGTGCAGGGCTTTTTTATGCTACTGCTGAATCAGGGAAACCTCTCTTAAAGGAGCCATGCCTCTTCTTGCTTCTAACAAACAGAGCTGACTCAAGAAAATGCTGCTACCAAACCATGCTTAACTCTGGTCTTTTATTTTTTATTTATTTATTTGTGTGTGTGTGTGTGTGTGTGTATGTGTGTGTGTCTATGATTCCTTTTTAAGCTTTCTCAGGGTTTATGTAGAATCAATCGACTATATTGGAGCACCAATTTGTTTTATGAGGCCCCTTGTTAATTCCTGACTGCCCAGACTCCCAAAATAATCACAAAGAAACTGTATCATTTAAATGACTGCTTGGCCCTTTAGCTCTAGATTGTTATTGGTTAACTCTTACATATTAATTTAACCCATCTCTGTTAATCTGTGTATCACCATGAGGCTGTCGCTTACCACATAAAGTTCTGGTGCCTGTTTCTGTGGGGGAGGGGCAACATGGCTTCTTTCTGACTCCACCTCCTTTCTCCCAGCATTCAGTTTAGTTTTCCCCACCTATCTAAATTCTGCCCTATCAACAGTCCAGTGGTATTTACAACATACAGAGGGGAATCCCACATCAAGTGTGATCAGATTCATAATGAGCTCTTTAATCCATTTGGACTTAGTTTTAAGCATAAGATAGATATGGATCTATTTATATTCTTCTACATGTTTATATCCATTTATTCCAGCTATATTTGTTAAAGATTCTTTCTTCTTTTTTCATTGTATAATTTTAGCTTCTTTGTAAAAAAAAAAATCAGGTGTTCCTAGATGTGTGGATTAATATACACATCTTTGATTCGATTCCATTGGTCAACATGTTTTTATTCTAACACTAAGCTGTTTTCATTACTGTAGCTCTATAATAGAACTTGATGTCAGGGATGGTGATTAAGCCCTATTCTTGAGTTTCTGATTTAGTGGCTCAGGTAGGTTAGGACATATACATGTTACATAAGTAACCAGTTTATGCTGGTGTTTCCATAGCATGGAAATCAGAACTTTCGAAGATGTACAATTCTTTTTCCTTTGTTCTCCAGACACTGATAATGTGGGTGTCACTAATTAATCATAAGCAGTAATCTTGCCATATGTGACAAAATGTACACTCTGAGGGTGGCTGAAAAACAAAAACAAAAAAAAAAGGTACCTAATACTTCAGGACTGCACTTACTTCTCAATAAAATTATTTGCAAAATTATATCTTCTACCATTTCTATTCAAACTTACATAGACTGTACAAATACATTTTGATATATATTTTTGCAGATTATTACTTTTAGGTGTGTTACTTTTGTTTATGCTGGGAAATGTTTGCTTAATGATGTAAAAATGTGCTGCTTTTGTTTATGCTGCATTTGTTTACCTCTGTGAATCTGTAATTCTTTGCCTATCCAAAACACTTAATAATTTAATAAAGAGTTGAATGGCCAATAATGAGGCAGGAGAAAGGATAGACAGGGCTAGCAGGAAGAGAGTATAACTAGAACGAAAACTCTGGGAAAGAAAGGAGCTCAAGAAGACAGAGATGTCAGCCACTCAGCCACCCAGCCCACCATGACTTAAGAGTGAAAATAAGATATACAGAAGTAAGAAAAGAGAAAAACTCAGAGGTGAAATGTAGTAAGATTAATTTAGGTTAGAGAACATAGATAGAAACAAGCCAAGCCAAGGTCTAGAATTCATAAGAAATAATAAGACTCCATATGTATTTAATTTGTTGCTGGGTGGCAGACACTTCAAAAGAACAAAAATAGTAAAACAGTAAAAATAACTGACACAATATATATGAAAACAAAGATTTTACTTTTAATTTTTAAAAATTCCTTTTAGATAAATCAATTTTATATTTCCTTTTACTATTAGAGTATATATTTTTGAGTTACAAAAGATTTACTTTAAAATTAATTATATCTCTCTAAGTAAGTGTGCTCCATTTTTATTATAAATAATTTCCTAATAAATATTAAAACTTTTGCCTTCAACATAAACTATTAAAATTGACTGAAAAGCTGAGATGTTTTAGAAAAAATAAAAATCCCCAAATATCTTTCCAATAAGACTTTACCAATTGTTCTTCCATTCAAAGCTACTTGTACCAATTTTTTCTTATTTGTCAAAATTATAGTAATTAGCTAAAGCAGTATTTCAAGATGCTTAATTATATAATAATCAGAGTCAAAGACTGAAATTTAATTCCTAAATTGCAATCTGCACACCAACAATTCTAGTTATGTGACTAGGGTAATTAAACGCCACATATTTATTTTTCATATTCCATTCATTAACTCAACAATTAAAACTATATGGAGCAGCAATTATATGCCAGACAATTGAGGAGAAATTTGATAAAATGTCAGATATCAGTTTGCCTTACAAAGATTACATCAAAAACTCTACTCAAATTATTTTCTTTTTTTATTACTTAAAAAAATTACCAATCCAAAATCCCACTCCCTCCCTTCCTCCCAGTCCCCTCCCTCTCCTTCCACAGACCCTCCCCCAACCCCTGAAACCCTAAGGGAGTGCCATGTACCCTGCCCTGTGGAAAGTCCAAGGCCCTCCCTACTACATCTAGATTGAGCAAGGTTTACATCCAAAGAGAATAAAATCCCATGAAGCCGGTATATGTAGTAGAGACACATCCCAGTGTCACTATCAGTGGTTCCTCAGTCTGCCCCAGCTGTCAACCCCTAAAGCCTATGAAAACACTAGAAGTAAAATACCATGGTGGGCAACATAAACATAGAAAGATATAAAATTATTTCTGTGACTGATTGACTGATTGACTTCCCATCTTTGAATTTTATACCCAGAAATGATGTAGCTTTGTGGTTTCTTTCCAGGAATGATGGTACTTCTGTTGCCAGTCTTGCCCTGACCCCTGGAACTTCCGTATTGATTTTCAGATGGCTAGAAAAATTTATATTCAGACCAGTAGTGTATTTAGTGAGAAGTTGTGTTGTGTATGCATTTTGGATTTTATTCATCCATAAGTATTTTTAAATAATAGTGAATATATGCTCACATACATACAATATTATTACTATGCATAGACAGTTATTTGTATGAAAAAGGGATTTTTGGATACTATTATATGGGAGTTGCTGTGACAAAATCATGTTGAATATACTAATCATGCAGAAATCACTAAATATGGTATTGAAATCATTTGGCAGAATGGTAGAGATAAAATGAATAAACAATATTGAGCTTTATCACCACATCTGAATGGCTACTCCAAAGAAAACAAATAACATATGCTGGAAAGAATGTTTGGAAAGGGAGACATTATATACTGCTGATGTGGTATGGCCCCTCTGAGATCAATAATTTAGATCAAAAATCTAAAATTGTATGTATCATATTTGGCATTAAACCATTCAAGGTACAAATATTTGAAAGGCTCTAGAGCAGCAGTTATCTACCTATAGTCACGACCCCCTTGTGGGTCACATAGAAGATATTCTCCACATCAGATATTTACATTTTGACTTATAACACTAGCAAAGTTGCAGTTTTGAGGTAGAGATAAAATATTCTGTGTTTGGGGATAACGATAATATCAAGAAGTATATTAAAGTGTTACCACATTAAGAAGGTTGAAAACCATTGCTCTAGATCAAAAAATCACAGAGATTTCTGTACACCCATGTTTATTGAAATACCCTTCATAGTACCCAAGATACAGAATCAACCTCAGTGTCTTTTAACAGATGAAGTTAGAAAAGAAAACTTGATAAACATATATAAGTGTTTTTGTTCAGCCATATGGAAGGATTCAACAATGATTGCTGGAAAATGCATGAGTAGATTGTTACAACATCTATAAGTAAAACAAATCAGTCTCAGAAAAGGCAAACAATGTATGTTTTCTCTTATTTAGGAATCTTTGGTTTAGATCAATTAGACCATGTTATGACATGGAAGCGAAAGAGAGTTGGGAGAACTCCAGGAGGAGAAAATGGGGACTAGGAACAGAGGAGGATGTGGAGAGTTAATATGGTCAAAGTACATGATAAACTTGCAGAGGTGTTCTATTTAAAAAAATTTAATCTATGTACAATGACTATGTGCAAATAAAAGCAAACGAAAGGCTACTCTGCTATGTAGGGAGTAAAATGTTTTCCATCATGAGTAATGCTTGACTTTTATGAATGAATTCTCTTAAACTTTCCTGGAAAGTTTTATATTCTGCTCATAGCCATATGGACTCTTAGTTTTGTTTCTTTCAGATTGCTAGATCAGTGCTCCTACTATTACCACAGCGGCAAGTAGGTTTCCTGCTTGAGCTCTCGAGAGCTGAGGGAAAGCTGAATTAATCAAAAATTGGCATATTCTCACTGGCAAACCTTCAAGGGAGTTTCCTCTCTGCAAAGCCTTTGATACTGTGGGAGGCAGCATCTGTTGCAGCTTTGGCTTTGTTTTTGAGATTTGGGTGTTCGTTCTTTGTCATTCTGTTGAAGCTTATTTTTTTTCCTTAATTGAAAGACCAACAGCTGGCTCTTTTTGTTACATTCATTTCCCTGTGTACCTTGAAAACAAGACTGATTTAAAATGCAAAGGTGCAGTTGTAACTACCTAAAATTTGTGATCCACTTGCTTGTAACAGGGATTTCCTAGACAGGGCACATGGACCATTTCAACTTTATGCTTACTTAAATGCTTGCTCATGTTCTTACATTTTATACATCTAATTATAACAGACTGACTGCAGGGTAAAATGGGTTCCCCCAAAAGGCAGACCCCTTTTCTGAAAGTATTCACTGTATGGGAGAACAAGGTAGGAAACAACAGAGAGAGGAGAAATGTAAGCCTCACTGTTGCTAAAATAGGGGGATTGTTACTTTGTTTACCACTCTTTTTATAGAGTGTATTCTTGTGATCTTGCTTTGCTTGATTTAGTTAAACTCTGGCTGTTCGGTCTGTTACTGTGGCCTAATTCTCATTAAGGATCATAAAGAGGCTGCTTCTAGGTTGCAGAAGGGAGGAACTGACAGAACTCACCACAATACTTGCAACATACTTTTACTTACCAATACTTTCTGTTACATCCCAAATCTTAAAAGAATTGCTGTATCTTATGGTAAGATTTTTTTAAAAAATATGTGTCCATGTGTTGAGGAATATTAAGATACGTTGTTTTGTTTATGCTGCATTTGTTTAACCCTGTGAAGCTGTGATTATTTGCCTGTTTAAAACACCTGATGGTTAAATACACGATACAGAGAAAAAATTTAAGAGGATTTTTTTTTTTTGCTTTAGTATTTCCTTCACTTCCAGAGTGAAGAAAAGTGCATTTTCCACTCTGATTACCTTTCTGTTCTGTCTTCTTTATTTGAATAGTATTTCCTTTTTCCTTTGGGACACAGATTTGAAGAATAAGTGAAAACATTAAATAATTTGATTATTCACAATTTATTAAAGACATATTTAGTCTAATATGCTAGTTAGTGATGAAAATTAAGAGTTACAGTCCACTTGTTTTGTGAACCTTAATAATGATTTTTCTTAGCATAATGATGAGGAATTATACTCTTCATAGAGTACAATTGCCAGATAATTTAGAAACAGAAAGAAAATACAATGAAATTTTTATTTTTATGTAGGGCCTAATTGACATTAACACTTGTATACAGCACACATGCTATCCAAAGGCATCAGAAAGAGTAGAACTAAAAATAAATAAATAAAACCAAATTCCATATCTGAAGGACTTTCACTGAGACAAAATTCACAATGATTATTTTAGAAGGAGAAATTTGAGTGAGGTTCACCTTATGCTTACATGTCAAGGAGAAATAGAATAATCAATATTTTGGCTATTATATAGATCTAGAGGATGCAACTGAAAGTCCATTTTCTATTAAAAGCACATTTGTTAATTTGGTGTGATCTACTGTAGCATGGAGATTTTGGCCAATGGATTATAAAATACCGGCTGTAATTTCTTCTTCTTTTTTCCCCCATGATTTGTAAACAAATACATGCTCAAAGGAAGGAGATGGCCCCCAGGACTCTGATGAAACATAAAGAATGTATTTCTTCACTGTTGAGTTTTATAGGTGGTTGGAGATCTGAGCTGAAATTCTTTAAAAAAAAAAAGATATGAACTCTCTTTCATTTCTTCAGGATGGAGTTGTGCTTGGTTCCTAAAATTGGACCCAATCAGTCATAAGTCAACACAGATGATGTAAGTTTCACCACAATGCAAAGTAGCCTGTGGCCTACTCTAACTGACTGGATGAATAAGAAGAGAAACATTATCATGCCCTCACATCACCTTCTCTGGAAACTCTCTGATTCTTTTATTTATGAGGTCTAACAGGTATATAAAAGTGAAAAAATAAAGGAGATTTGATGAATAATTACAAACAGAAGTAGATACAATTCACAGCATTGAGTTTATACTAAATAATTCTGCAAAATGTCTATGATGTTATTCTTTTGCTGTTTCAGTCTTTGTACATATCACATAGGAATACTTGGTAATGAGTCATAACACTTTTGTTGCATTCATGTTAATGAAATCCTGGTTGCCTGCACTATACATGTGCATTTGAGGACATGGAGACAAATTCACCAATATTCTCATAACTTTGAATCTAAATCAGGAAAAACCCAGAATTTACTTAAATATACAAGAAACACATAAGGAAAGGTTACATATGTAATAACTTGTGGCTTTCAGATGCAAAATTAGTACAAAGCATTACAATAAGGACAACCACATGTATTTTGTAAGTGAGGACATCTATTGGAGATGAAGTTTAAGTTGTTATTATCAATTTCAGTTAGTTTGATTCAGCTGAAGGGATGATATTTTTCAGCCCTGAAAATGAAAGATGATTAAGTATAATCAAAAATATAATAATTTATCAAAATTAGGGAGGTCTTCTAAAATTTTAAATTAGTTAAGACTAATTGGAGCATTCCCTAAACATTCAAGGGTGTTATTTTTCAAAGATAAGTAGGAAAATTATTCTCAAGACATCTGTCATATTAAGTAATAGTTTTCATTACTTCCCTGTTCACTGTTAGACAGGTGTTACCTTTATAATATAGCACAGACTCAATTTCCTCAATTAAAATCTAAGGGAATTTGTACGTCTTTATTTTACTATATCAGCAAACGAGATTAGAGACTTAAAATACCTAAAATGATGATCATAGCACCAGAAAGGGGCTAAAACCATAACTCTGGTATTTCTACATTTTCAGGGAAGGACACAGCATAGGTGTAAAATCCTTTAGAAAAATAAAATGGGTTTCCTTATAAAAGTTACAACTTCTCATGTAACAAAGCACTCTCTCAAACTTATACTCAGTAATTCCTTGTCTAAAACGTAAGGATTGGCACTTCAAATAACAGTCTTCATTATACCTGCTGACTGGTAATATAGCACCAACACCACTCTACGTTGCTGTTGAATGAAGCTGAAACACACAGACACAAGAGTGCACACATACACACACACACGCATATGCATGCATACACAGTCATGTCATCTACTTTCACTTTATTTTATTCATTAGGGAATTCAAATGGAATTGAATGCACCCTGAACATGATGTCAAATTTCCTTTACCTGTTATTGCTGTAACTATACCGGACAATTTTAAATCTTTCCACAAGAGAAAACAAATATTCTCATTCCTAATTCCAGTTTATTTCTCCTCTTTCATACACTGTCTTCACTAAGGTGTTTCACCTAATCTGTTCTTTTAATACATATCATTAACTATAATATGAGTAAACAAACATCATATTCTGGTCTGTCTTATTTAACTTATAAGAAGTATATATTTATCTTTGTTTATTTTTTTACATTATTTATCTTCCAAAACATAACATTCTTAGTAGTATTACTATTTATCATATTTTTTAAAATTAGACTTTTCAAATACCATCTTTTCACTCCTGTGAGTAACTAATTTGGTAACAACTGAAGAAAGAAACTATGATTCTTCTCTTTCTACCAAGTCTGAGTTCTCTTATGCAAGGACATTGCTGTGCATCCTTTGCTGGATCTCCCATTAAATTACATATGTTGAAGCTTTACTCCAAAAAGTGAGGTTACTTTTAATTGAGAAATTTAGCAGATGTGGTGATTAATCTTTATTGTCAGCCATCAATGGGTTTGTAAACATACTTTGAGGTATCTGTAAAGGTGTTCCCAGAAAGACTTAACAGTGAAAGGAGGACTCTCCCTAACCCCACCAGATGTGAGTGATGCAAAATTCTGGAATCCTGTACTGAATAAAAAGGAGAAAATAAGCTGAGCACAAGCAATCACCTATCTGTGCTTCTAACTAAAGACATAATATCAAAAACTGAATGTGCTCATGATGGTGTAGCTTTTCCACCATGACCAATTATATTCCCTCAAACTCTATATTACTCATCCTCCCTTAAGTGGTTTTTGTCACAGTAAGAAGAACGGAGTTAATAGCGTTAATCAGTACCAAGAAGTGAGACAGTTATTGTGGTAAACATGACCCTGTGTTTCATGGATACGGATTTTTGGAAATGACCTGTACCAGCATGCAGGAGAAAATGGAGCTGCAGGCTAGTGAAAACCCAGAATGCGCTTGCAGAACATATTAGGTCATTATGGCATTTAGAATGCCAGAAATCTGAGAGATATGTGGATGGTGGGGGCCTGGCTCAAAAAATACATTTTGAAAAAGTAGCTAGAAGTCATTCAAGCTATATGGCGACAAAGAATTTGGAATAATTCTGACCATGTGATGAGAAATAAAATAAAGATGAGTTAAAAACTAATGAACTAGTTTGTTTAGTGTAAGAAATATCAATGTATATTGGATTCAGGCTTTGGCATGATTACTGTTTACAGTTCTGAAATATTAATTAAAAATGTTCATACATATATACAATATATAATAATATCATTTGAATCATGTTTCATCTTTCCTACTTCTTTTTGGCCTCTAGTATATTCCTCTTGAATAAGGCTGCCTTCTGCTCCACCTCCTACATCCATTTCTTCTGTCTATAATCCATTATTTTAAATTAATGTGATTATTACATGCATGAATTTGAGTTCAGCTAATGGACCATGAGCAACCTCCAAAAATAACACCAATGTGAAGCTTGACTCTTTCTCTCATAGCCACCATCAATTGGAGATAACTCCTTAGCTACAGGAGGGTCTTCATGAGCTCTTCCTCCATACATGATAGAATGTTGCTGGATTTAATTTTATACAACAATTATGCAGGTAGGCACAGATGCTCTGAATTCATGACTGCAAGAACCATGTAATGTCCAAAGAAAACCTTTCAGTCTTATCATCTGTCTCTTACATACTTTATCCCCTCTCTTCCAGAGACAGACAACATGACCATTTGGCAAAATAATAATGGTAGATTCTCTTGAAGACAAATGGCTTTCCAAGCCATTTTGGTCTTGACAAGGTTTGCAATATGTGGCATGGATTCACTCCTTCTGAGTAGGCCACAAATCCAATAAACCAGTTAATAATTCCACAACAGTCATGTCAGTATCATACTCATGGGTACATCTTGCCTGATGGTCAGTACTACAGTATGTAGGGTCATATGCTGGCTAATGCTGTTTATGTCCTTTCTTCTGCAGAGTGCCCTACATATATCATTTTTTTGCCACTCAGAAAGATAGAAGGAAGAATGGTTCATCATCAGTTTCTTTACATCCTGAGGCCAAAGTCACATGTCTTTAGCGATAAGCTCTTACCATTTATACTTTATAGGTAACCAAGAACAATGAAAACAATCTCACAGCTCTCATCCACATCTACAGTGAACGAGAAGGGCAGGTAGAGCAGAATGATATGTGGTGTTTAACCATGAAAGGAGCTTGAGGTTATGATAAAGGCGAAACCCTGATTGTGTGCCCATTATCCACTTCAGGGGGGAAGATCACCACCACTACAGCAAAGATGCACATCATCCCGTACCACATGGGAAAAGATGCACATCATCCCGTACCACATGGGAAAAGATGCACATCATCCCGTACCACATGGGAAAAGGGTTCCTCTATTAATTATTATCGTCTCATGAGATGCTCTACCTACACAGCTATCAGAATCAGGTACAGCTCTCTGTCCACTACAGCTCCATGAAACTGTTCCACCACAACCACAGCTCATCTTGCTTTCACCCCAGCTATGGCCCTTAAAGGAAAGCAAAGATTCCATCCACATCTAACAGTGAATCATTGAGATTATTGGAGTTATTTACAAGAAAGTGAGTACATTCATAGATATCTAGATGGCAGCTGCATTATTAAAACTCCAGAATCGTGACCACTGATGGCCTTCCAAAATTCTGATGTCTCCAGCAATTGGTACTGCTTGTAGAGCCTTTAAAAGAATTGTAAAGAATCTTGTTTCTCCCTTCTGAGACTTGTACTTTTTTTGTTTATTTGTTTTTACTTCAGAATCTTACAATCCACTCTCCTATGTTCTGAGAAGAATGTTTTAATTTGCAGGAAATTGGCACGAAATTGCAAGGGAGTAGCAAGATAGAATTCATAAAACAATGAATATTATTTTACTCTGATGAGATTTATCAAAACACATATCCTCCTAGATGGAGATGTTAGAGCAGAAAATAAAGACATAGGTCAGTAACAAATTGCTCCATTTTAGAGATGTTACAAAGAATTAAATGATCTTAGAAAACTATTAGCCATCACTGGAGTTGAAATTCAGATCCTGGAAGTTTTTTGTTGTTTGTTTGGTTTTATTTTGTTGTTGTTGTTTTTTTTTTTTCAAGATAGGAGATCTGGAATTGTAGGAAACAAGAAAACAATTCCTTCCTTCCTTCCTTCCTTCCTTTCTTTCTTTCTTCCTTCCTTCCTTCCTTCCTTCCTTTCTTTCTTTCTTTCTTTCTTTCTTTCTTTCTTTCTTTCTTTCTTTCTTTCTTTCTTTTTCTCTTCCTTTCTTTCTCTCTTTCTTTCTTTCATTTATTCGTTGTTTCTTTCTTCTTTTAAGTTTTAAAATCTGAAGATATAACTGACTAGTTTTACATCAACTTGTCATAAGCTAGGATAATTTGGGAAGAGGAACTCTCAATTGAAAAATGCCACTAAAATATTTGTGTCAGGTGTTCTGTGTTGTGAGGGACATACATAGGAGAGTCAGTCCTGAATGGAATTTTTGGCTCTCTGACAGCGGGGAAGAACAGTTTCTGTGAACTGAACCTTGATCCACTGTTGAGAAGCTTATTTATTTATAGATACACAAAAGTTGTGTTTGAGGTACACCAAGTCCCTCATACCAAAGCCCCTTTTATCTATTCTGCATGTTCTCTGAAGTAAATTGTCACACTTCTGCAACCTTAGTCCTTATTGTGTAGTGTCTGCAGTACCCAATAATTTAAACTGCTCCAAATATGCCTGGATAGTCCTGTAACCAAAGTTAGACAAAGGATGGAAAAACCCTTTAGAAAAACAAGTCTATAAATTACAGAAAACAACCACTGTTCTCTACTATGATTTCTTCAAAGTACCTACCTTCAGAAAGCAATAAATACGTTCATTGACAGCCTTTGCTTCATTTCTTGCCTCCAGGTTCCTGCCTTGAGTTCATGCTTTGACTTCTCTCAGTGATGAATTCTGACCTGAGACTTATAAGATGAAATAAACCCTCTCCTTTCCAAATTGATTTTAGTTATAGTATTGTATCATGGCAATAGAAACTCTAACTTCCACCCCTGTCAAACATACATATATATGTTTTTAATATGCATAACTCTAAATGAGTATTATTAAAATATCTTTCTTTACAGTGATAGACAGTCTTATTATCCTTATTCACGGTCAACATTGGAATAAGCAAAAGTTAGAACAAATGAAACTATGGAAAACCTGAGGATTAGGAGTGTCAAGGAATAATCATTTGCATTTGCAGTGATCATAGACATGAGGTAGGGAAAGAACCACAGATGCATGATCAATACCAAAAAGGATTGAATAGACAGTAACCTGCACTTAAATGGAATCAGTAAGAAAAATTCAGTCTTTACAAGCAACATTTAGTAATCACAACTTTTATAAAAATTAAATTAGCTAAAAATTAATGATAAGCAAGATGTATGGAGAACTATAAAATATACTAAACATTAAACTCTAAACAATGTAATGTACTTCCATACCAAAATAGATAGGATAAATGAGTGACATAAAAATGTCAGTTAGCCCTTACAAATTCATGCTAACCTAAGGATTCAATGATTGTATAATTTATGTGAAATAGCAAAGACTTATAAATAGTTTAAGTCTCCCTGAAGAAGAAAAACCTAGCAAAAGAAACATCTTCTCTCAAACCTAAGAACTATTTTAAGTTATAGTATTTTAGAGGGTGTAAAAAGTGAGCAAGATGAGAAAATTGGCAGAAAATACAATAACACACCCAGAAATAGTTCCATAGAAACACACAGCTTTGATTTAGGGCTGAAGTGGGAAAATGAACATCAAATTTCTTGTCTATATGGAAAGAAAAATGAATTGAGTTCCTCTATCACAACTTATCTATAATTCAGGCACAAATGGCTATAAATGAAAATATCATAGATGAAGTTTCTAAATTCTAAGGAGAAAACATAAGCGACTAAAATACATGTGTGTATGTATATATTTAAGATGGTACATTTCTTACCTGATATTGATATTCAGGTAAATTTTTCTTACCTGATAAGAATATAAATATTAAATTCAAAAGTTTCTGTTCATTTAATGGTAGTTTTTCAGCTGAAAAGACAACCTATTAAAATGGGGAAATATTTACAAAGCATTTAACATAAAAATAAAACATGAAAAATAGAAAGAATGTTCTTGAAATGATGCTTTAAAAAGAGAATATGAAAATTTTGGGTTTTTTTTCCTGTTCTTCTTCAGTGTAAATAGTACTCAGTAATGGTGAGTGGTGATGACCTCTAGGCTACATTGCGTTGACCTCGACAAACAGATTAGAGAATCTCAAGGTGAGAGAACACATTTCTGACATCTGCTCTGGGGTAGAAACTGGATAGTTCATTAGCTTCATAGCCAGGCTTCTGGTCATGACTGGGCTTCAAGACAGAAAAAAATGATAACAATGAATGACTTGCTCAGCCTCAGTCTAGAAGCCACAGAGCAGTAAGGCTGTCACAAGGTTTGCACAGGTTCAAGGAATGAAAACCAAGACATTACCTGCTGCAAGAATAATTACAAAAATCTTTTGGATGAGGTACAGCTGAGGCCCTTTATCAGTCTACATATATATCTGCAGTAGAACAGCAAATAATGCATAGGTATTTCTCTGAAGAAAAATATACTCACCTTAGTTATTAATATGAAAAATGAAACCTCATTGAAGTTCCACTTTACATTTGATTGGCAAGATGGACACTATTCTCATAGATGTAAATTAGTACATTCACTTCTGAGAACAGAATGACATTTGCCAAAACATTAAATTTTAACTGTCCTATGATCCATCTATCCTTCTTATCAATATCAAAGAAAATGACGTTATCATTACACAAGAAATTCAATATGAGTTTGCTTCTGTTTGTTCACTGTTCCTTGCAGATGCCATGTTTACTCTGGCACTATTCAAATGGCTAGGATATGTATTAACCAAAGAACTCATGAAAAGGTTTTAATGCATGAAGAAAATTTTATTGTTAATGACACAAAATTTGTTGTTATTAATTTATAAAACGATCTCTTCTCATGTACATCAAAGTGGATTGAATCAAAACATACAATATTAAATGAAACAAACCATATTCAAAGAGAGAAATAATTTTACTTGATCTTTTTCATATATGAAACAATAAATATATATAAATGTCCTAAAAATACAGTATTACTATAATATGTACCACCAGTATGTTTTTTTTTAAAAAGACATAGTATTGTAACTATGAAGTCTAGAAGAAAACTCAGTGTCCACTAATAGAAGAATAGAGAGAATAAGTACCATTTTGTCTCTTCTAGTTTCTTTGCTTTAGTTTGGTTGCAATGATAGTGATCTGGATAAGAAATGGCAGAGGTCTTGGGTCTGGAACCAAATCTCTTTTGCATCCTAATATGGCCTGGAAGTGGGTGGGAAGGGCAATGAGAGAGAAAGTGGGCACAGAAGTGTCAGAGAAACTTTTTTCCTTTCTCTTCTTCTAAAGACACTTCACTTATCTATTGATTGTTTTTGTTGCTTTGTTTGTTTTTTGAGGTGGGGTTTCTCTGTGTTGCAGCTCTGTAGACCAGGGTGGCCTCAGACTCACAGAAATCACCTGCTTCTGTCTCCTGAGTGCTGGGAAAAAAAGGTATGCACAACAACTACCCAGGAAGGCACTTCACTTATTGATGATGGCTCCACCCTCAAGAATTAGTCAGCTTCCCAGACCACATCTCAAAATAACAACACTTTGGCAACTGGATCTCAACATAATATATTTAGGAAGAAAAATATTTCACTCCATAGAACTGCAGAATAATGTACTAGATAAACAAATATGTTATTTATCACAGCATGGATAATAGTGTAATAAGGATAAATGAGAATATCAAATCCATGAAAATCATACAAAGAAGGATAACTTAGTTAATATAAGTGAACATTAAATAGAAATGTGTCAGTATGAGTTTATACATACATGTACATGTTTGTCATTGGACATAAATTAAAAAGTATGCTAAAGTATGAAACACAAATATATTTGTAGGTAAGAATTTTAGATGGAGAAGTACACAAATAGAGATACATCATTCGTAGTTCTTATAATGATTAGTCATAAATTCACAGGTATCTGCTATTTATTTTAAAAGAGACACTCAGTCAATCAAAAAAATTTATGTGACTATGCATTTGCCTTTTTTCCTCTTACTGGTGTTTTGTCTCAAATATAAAAATTACTTTTTGCTTCATGATATTATTGATGTGTTCACAAATTACCTCAAGAACTTACAACTCTAAATAACACATATGTAATATATTTTATATTCTCATAAATTGTTACCAGAAATAAAGGTATCTAGTTGATATAACCTTCTAGAAACTTTAATGCTTAACTTCTGAAAAACATTGAATATAAAAAGTTTTATTATTAATAGATGTACTTTAAGGAGTTAATTGTATGGATTTTATGGGCCATATGCACCACAAATCTGTTCTACTACTTCAAGAAGGAAAGTTCTCCATTATAAATTTTCATGTCCCATTTTACACTAATATAAAAATTTATTACATCAGTGTTAATAGGTGAAAACAAATATCCATGAAACATTTGTTTAAACAGTAAGTAACTGTTTGCTGTGCAAATAACAGTTTGCTGATATATAGTCTAGAAACAAAATGCAGTGGCATTGAAAATACCTTTCAGTGTCTCATAGAATCTATAGGAATTTGTATTGATTAGCATAGATTTAAGGTAGGGAGGCCAATTAAGCAATTACACTATTTTTCACTGGGAAATAATATTTAATTAGGTAAATAAAACAAAACTGAATTTTCAAAGAATGTATCTCTTTATTCATCATATATTCAATAGTTGGACAAAGTAATTGGATGTAGTGCTATAAGATCCAAATTTCTTGCTTATTCTTGTTTTATTTTATTTTTTATCTAAGCTGTTTCCTTAAGAAGCAACTTAATTTTCCTAAGCATTCCTTACACTTTGAATTGTGTGTGGAAGAAGCCAATGAGAACAACTAAATGATATCCAATGTGGGGCCTTGAGTAATATAATAATTTGGAAGTATATGATGGTACTTTCTTGGGCATTGCCACATTGCTTGTCTAAGTTGGTGACTTTGTTTTTCAAGGCAACTTTTTTTTCTGCATGCTTCAGGATAACAAAAATATCTGACATAGTCTTATCCCTATAAAGTAAAATACTAATGCCTATTATTTTAGAGAACAATACCCTTTATTGACTTTCAGAGAAGACAGAGGCTAAAGTAGTTCTTGACACCAGCCATCAGTGGTTGTCTGTGTGTTGGAACTGCACACTGACATTGAAGAGGAAAAGGCAATATTCTGCCATTACAGAGTAAAACTAGACAAAGCACAACACTTAGGAAATAAAGAAGTCCTACTTTCACACATCCCACTTAGAATTGAGACTAAGAAATGAGGGCACTCTTAATACTTTCCTCAAAAAATATTTAATTTTTCAACTTAGTAAAACCAATGAACAAAAGCAAAGCAGAATTCACCTGATAGAATTTATACGTATTTATTAGTCAACTACACAGTGGATAGTCAAATAATATAATTTAAAATTATATTCAAGGCTGGAGAAATAGCTCAGGCAGTCAAATGCCCGCTCGATGAACATAAAGGCTTGAGCTTAGATTCCCAGTTCCCATGTAAATTTCATATGTGTTAGCCATGTCTTTAAGTACAGTATTTAAAGGTGGGGTCAGACATAAATCAATCTCCAAACCCCATTAGCTAGCAGGTAAGTCTGAGTAGATGAGCTTCCAGTACAGGGAGAATTTTTATTTCAAGAAACAAAAGAAGAATAAAGGAGCAGCCAACATCAACCTGTTATTTTTAAATACACAGAGATGAACATATATTGGCACATTGAAACACACATATCAATGAATGCATAAAGCACACATACACTTACACACACACACACACACACACACACACACACACAGTAGAAAAGGAAGGAAGAAGGGAGGAAAAGAAGGAGGTAAGAAGGAAAGCATAGAATTGGAAGTGCCGAAGCATTTATTAGGAAAAAGATTATTTCAAATCCTAAATATGCTCAAATATTTTATAAGTCTGGAAGATTAAAGCTGAGGTATGAAGATAATTATCATTAGAATAATTAAATGACAACACAGAAATTTATGGAATCATTGGACCACTCTACCAAGAATCAAATTAATCCTTCACAATTTGATAATTGTATTTATTTATTTGGGTTTTCATGACAGAATTTCTCTGTGTAGCTTTGGTGCCTGTCCTGGAACTAGTTCTTGTAGACCGGGCTGGTCTCAAACTCACAGAAATCTGCCTGTGTCTGCCTCCCGAGTTATGGAATTAAAGGTATGCTCCACCACCACCTGGCTTGTAATTATTTTTATCATGAAAAGGTACCATTAAGTACCTCAAGAAACAACTGGAGGCAAATATTGAAATTCCTTATTCATGCATCATGTTTATTTACAATGAATAAACACATCGTGGTTGATAATATAATTAAATAATGTCTTACAACCCCACATTTAAACTGTGGTTGCATTAAATTAATGACAGAATTAATCATAAAGCATCTTCAAACATTCTGTATTTTTAAAATAAAATTATTGTTTCAATAGGGGATGTAGCTTTGCTTTGGCACTTGTGTGATGATCAGAAGATAATTTTGTGCACGTGGTTCTCTCCCTGCAACTTTACAAAAGTTCAAGGGTCAAACTCAGCCTAACAGGCCTGTGAGTCAAGAGCTTTTCACCAAAAAGCTGTATACCAACACAGTCTTTAATTCTAGTATTTACAAAGTGTTGCCTGTGTTATTGGAGCAAAAATCTAACTCAAATTTGACAGCTTACTTTTTTCATGTAACTAAACATGTTCTATTTTAAAGAATTTAACAATATTTTCAATTATTCATTTTTTATTGAATGCAATTTATCATAGGACTATACATATTCTATGCTAAAACTGTGTCCCTGAGCTCCCCCAACCTATAGTGTTCTTACTTATGAAATGAACTTACGCAGTAGAGAAAAATTCATGCTTTGGAACTGACCCAAATTATCATCAAGTTTCTATGTTTTGGATGACATGAATGTCTTCTCAGAAAAACAGTCTTTCTTTCAAAAATTATGATCTGCTGAAGACATGCTGCATGTGTCTGCATAAGATATTAATGTGATTTTTTTCCTTCTGGTAACGCAGTAGGAGATTCATGTATTATCTGAAGGAATGTCTATATTAAAATGTCACAAAAATAGAATTGAAAGGTAATCCTGGTGTGGTCTCTTATTTGAATGTAAGGATACTTTGTCAAACTGTAGCAGTTTTTAAACAATTGATGTGCTTGGTAAGGCTTTTTGATTCTTAGTATAGAAAATCTTTTAGACAAATTGTGACTTACTTTTATATGTAAGTTTTTCTTACAGCTAAGGCTTGGGCTTTCGTTTTTGTTCCCACATTCAATTTTATTATTTCATCTTTTATTTTAACATAGTTAAAAGGACATGTAGTATGTTGAAAGAAATGCTAACAGCATTTAGACTGCTAGGCATTTCAATCACGAAGTTTCTCATTTTCTTCTTTTTTATAAACACAGATAGTTATTGATACAGTGGTGCCTTGACATAAGGACCCTAGACTATTGCAAATGTTCATACCAGCCTCAGGCACATATATTAAATGTAGGTATAAGTATTCCATCTGCAGGTATGCTTGATTGACTTCATTTGTCATTTTCAGGGAGTCCCAAATGAATCACCAAGTAAAATAGTTAATCAATCCTTCAATACAAAATCATTCATTATCGTGGAATATGATGGTTAAAAGCACAGTTTTCTCCAAAATAATTGCCTTGCCAAGCAAGTGTCCCATCTCCTCAGAAAGCACAATAACTCAATGCTGGAAATGTGATTTGTTTGCATGTCTCAATAAAATGAGGAAGCACATGATAAAGAGAACAAATTATAATGGAAATATATGGAGTACACTATGCTCTATAATTATGAACCTATCTTGCAATCGTAAAGAAATGTGACTATTTTGTTTTTATTATTTTTTGATAACAGTATCTAACTCTGTTTGTATAAAAGAGGGATTTGGAAAGAATAGAAACTTTCTTTTAAGAAAAATAGGTGAGTAATCATCTATGTTTTCTTTGTTTCTTGTGATTTTCTTCTGCCTGCTATGATAATATTCCAGTTGGTGCTAGCTGGAAAAAATTGGCAAGGTATACATATCAATAAATGATCAGCATCATAGTAATGTCTTTTGATTCTTGTTTCTTTTATTGAAAATTAATTTTTTCATACAATATGTTTCCCTCCCAGTTCCTCCCACCTCTCCTTCCATTTAGATCTACACCCTTTTTGTTCCTTGTTAAAAGACAAAAAGACATATAAAGAATAACAATATAATAAATAAAAAACAAATTAATATATCAACACAAACAAACAAACAAACAAAAAAGACGAGACACACACATAGATGAAGAAACATGTGTTCACACAACAGGTATTCCACAAAAACCCTGAAATGGAAGTCATACTGTACAAGCAAATAACCATAATGTAGAAAACAAAAGCAAAAACAAATTTTAAAAAAAACTTCCCTGAAAATATTATGAGACAGGAACATCCAGAAAAGCCATTGAGTTCATTTTGTGATGGCTGTTTACATCTGGACACGGTTCCTGTCTTAAGAGTGGTTTGTTTTTCCAGTTTGACTCAGTTGTTAAAAACTTATTTTTCATTTGCAAGTGGTTATCAATTGAAGATAGCCTACAGCTCATGGAAGGGGCACGTTGTTCTCCTCTCCTTCCATCTCCAGGCCCATCTATGCATACTTGCATGGGCTTCGTGCTTGCTGCCACAGTCTCTAAGTTCATATATGTACCAGCCTTATAGAGTTTAGAAGGGCTAGACTACTTTACTCCATCCCCTCTGGTTCATATACTCTTTTTTTTTATACAGGAAATTTTAGGATTTTTATTAGAAATATAATAGACTTATTCAATATTAAAGTTCAAAACCTTGTAGAAAATGACAATTACAAGAAAATAGTTAAGCAAAAAGAAGAGACTTTAACTCAAAACAGTTCATAGAAATTTGGTTTTCAAGTATCAAAGTATACTCCTTTCATTACACAAATAAGTAGTGACTGCTTTTGTTTTTTTCCAAGACCACTGATATAACTCAGCCCAGCCTTGCTTTCTCTGCCATTTCTGAAGGCTTTCTGGCTACCCACTGGTCTAGTACAGCAAGTCACTGCATTCAACAAGACAAAGTTAAGTTGAATTTAGTAAGCTAGCATGGTTCATATATTCTTTTAGCAGCTTCTTCTGCAAGGATTCCTGAACCCTGAGGGGAGGGATATGATGGAGACATTTCTTTCATAACTAAAAATGTTCTCTGCATAATAGCGGTCTATGGGTCTGTATTTGTTCACATTGGCTGCAGGAGAAAGCTTCTCTGATTATGAATGAGCAAGGCACTGATCTGTGATAGTAGCATAATGTTGTTAGGAGCCATTTGATTGCTATATTCCCTTAGCAGAACAGTATTGTTTAGATTTCCCATAAGTCCATGGCCTATCTAGTCTTGGTTTCTTGGGCACAAAAGCAGCATTGGGTCTGAGTTCAATTTCATGAAGTGGCGCTTAACTCAAATCAGATATTTGTAGGTTACCCCTGCTAGCTTTATTCCTGTATTGTACAAGTGTAAGAGGCAGATAGGCCACTCTTGCAGATCAAAGGGTTTTTTCCTTTGCTAATTCGGAGAGTAGCATACAGTACCATGAATTCTAGTCATTTGGGGGTAAAGGTCCTAGGTAGGCCACAGATTGACCTCTCTGTGTTCATTGAGTTGTGTAATTGCGGTCTTCAGGCTTAAGACCTCGGCATCAGTTTGTGGAGAGCTGTCAAAAGCCTTTGACATAGCATAGGTTGTTTAGGAGTTCTCATGGAAACTCTTCGGCCAACAAATTATTTTGATTTAACCCATTCCTGGTACATGAAACTTCATTTAGTGATAAGAGATGTGAAGCTAGGGCTCTGTCTTCTCCATTATTTGTTGATTTCATTTAGATAACTGTCATATATATATATGAATACATATATGAGTATACCTCATATATATATGTATAACACAGGTATACCCTAATATATATATACATATACATATGTATATATATATGGAAAGAATTATTCCTTATTAGGAAAGAATGTGACTATTTTAAAAGGATTTTTCTTTGAACCCCTGCTTTTAAGTGACTGCATAATTCATCCCACTTAAAGAGCGTAAAGCAGATAACATTTTGCTTATTTAATGAACTGAGAAAAAACCTAATTTGAAGCATAAAAACAATGGACAAATCAATCCCAATTTCAATGGGAATGCCTTTAAAGCTTCCAATGGTCATCCTTTTGCATATTAATGGTTTTATTAAATACAAACAAACAAATAAAACAAGAGCTAATATAAAAACAACTAATTCTAGAAAGAATATAAAACTGGAACATTGGGATGAATCGAAAATTCTTACAGTCAATTATGGACTCAGCGGTTGTAAGATTACATACCTATCAGGTATGTTCCAATCCTAAACTATCATAAACAGCATTGATCCCAGGGCTCAGTTTATTGCCTCTGTCACTTTAGTAGACCTCTAAGTTCTTGTTTCCTCCTCTGTAAAGTATAATAGTGAAAATTCAAACTGATTAACCCACTTTAGAAATCAAATAATGTTATCACTATAAGGTGGTTTAGAAATGTACAGAAGAATAATCTTCAGTTGAAAATGGCATTGTAATTCAGATGCACATCATCTAAAGATCGTTTCACATTGATGTGAGAATTACATATTTTCCCCTTTAAGCCAGACAAAGGTGTTTCCTGAAAGTTCCTCTTGTACCAGTTAAAAAATAACACTGCTTTCTCATCATTCTTTTTCTAAAGGCAAGATACCATCATAACACTCAAGGAGAAACACCTTATTAAATGTTTTGCTAGTGAACTGTTCTTTATGGACTGACATCATCATCAATCCTCTACATCCGTGACTAGCATTCCCAGACCATCACTTCATCTCTGCTTAAGAACACATACCATTTTATTAAAATCGATCTTCTAAAGGATTCTTTTGCATTAAAAACTTTCATTTAAAATCAATGTCATTCTCCATTCTCTGGTATTCCAATGCAGCAGATGTATACTTCTATGTAGCTCAATGGCCTTAAAAAAGGTGAATTATTGAAAGGCAAGCATTGTGTACTCTGGATTCCAGTTCAGGTGCTTACTTGCTCTTTGTGCTCAGGCAGGTAAATCTCTAGATGTATGGTTTCCTCTTCAAAGGAGAAGTGAAAGTGTGTATTAAGCTCATGGAATACTTTTGAGGACTGAAAAATCTCACATTTCTCTTTTGAATTACCATGTGTAGAGAGAACAATGAAAGTCAGTACTACCTTCATTGTCATTCTTGTCTGTAATAACCAGTGGGGCTCCTTAAATGATTTGCCGTTTTCTTTTGTCTCTTTGAAGAGCTAAGTTTTAAACTCATCTTCACAAATGAGCATATACACACAGGCAAACACCTATATAGCTCTTCATATTCTTCTTCCTATTTTCTTCCTTCTAATATTATGGCTAGTGATGTTTTATTTCATTGTCCTTTAGTATGATAAAGTCATTTTTATATAATTATGTTTTAATTCCTTAGGACTTACAAATAGGCAAAATTTTTAATAGGTACAGAAATGGTGTTATATATATTGAAGTGAATTTCAATCCAGTAATGCACTGGAGATGCTCATTTTTTCCATTGAGCATCATTAAATCCCAACATATTCATACTTCCTAGCATTTTGTGTAAGAATAGATGTAAGATGATGGAAAAAACAATTATGTATAAACTTGGAGAAATGTTAAAATACTACTAAAACATATGCAGTATTTATGAGAATAGGGATTTATCCATCTCTATTCTATGTTGATTTTGAGTCTTTTTCACTAAGAAAAGTTTATCAATAAAAAGTTTCAAAATCTTTCACTATTCTATAAGCCATCTATGTAAGATACACTTGCCTTTCTTCCTGCAGGGGTTGAAAATCTCTGATTCCATGTTACATGTATTCTACCCTTGGCATAGGACATGCTGCGTTTATAGCTCACTTTTCTACTAAAATGTCTTTCTACATTTCCTTTTCAAATTCTCCAACAGATTCCTCATAGTCAAATTCAATAGCAAGTTTTCAGTCATCTTTGTATCTGAGTGGTGCAGAACATTGGACAAGAAGTGTGTGTGTGTGTATTATTTCTTTTAGGTATTTATTTATAGCTAAATTTTCAAGAGAAGGTACTCTGAATTTTTATCTATTCCTATCCATATGATTTATTTGCATAATCTGGTTCTGCTTCAACCTTTAAGTGTAATAGTATTCAAAACTAAATCTGCGGAGTTCATTTTTAGTTGTTTGGAATTCTTCTATTGGTTCCATTTTCGAACTCTAAAGCATACTTGCACATGGAAATCCAATATATGTAAAAGCATCCCAAATTTTAAATTGGAAAATTTGCTTTATGCCTAATATTCCACATTCCATCTGCAACCATATTTCATAGTGTAGAATTAACAGGCAGTGTGCAGACCACCCTCATACTTAACCCATATGAACTCTTCATTTAATCAATTGTGATCCTTTCTTCCGTGTGCTTATAAGAGTTTTAACTCTTCTTCTTTTCATGCCCATAGCTAGTCTTAAAATGAAAATACCTTGATTCTATACTTACCCTTCTTCAATTTGACCTCTTTTCTTTTGCTTTAACTAAGTCCCTCCCAGATTAGTTCAAATACTAAAATTGTTATAACTAGAACATCCCAGTTCCAAAGCTTTGTCTCAGAAGTCTATCCCTCTACCCAACAGTTTTTGACCCATAGGTTGTGACCCCTTTGTGGTTTGCATATCAGATATCCTACAAATAAGATATTTACATTATGATTTATAGTAAAATTATAGTTAGGAAGTCACAAAGAATTCATTTTATGGTTGAGATCAGCACAACATGAGGAACTGTAGTAAGGGTCACAGCATCAGGAAGGTTAAGAGCTGCTACTCTACACTGTATCACAGTCAAAAATTACACCCAAGATCGTTCAGAGTTTTCAACTTCCAGCCTCATTCACTGACCAGTGAATTCAGAAAGTAGCAAGGTTACATACATTTAGTACAAAGAGTTTAAAATCCTGCCACTGATGTAGTTTTGACTTCTAATATACTGTCCCTTAAATTCAGTTTTAACAAAAACCTCTCTTTTCATTGAAGACATACTTCATATTCCTATTCCAGGACTTTGCAATGATCGTATCATATTTCTGGAATGTGCCATATCCAGTATTTGCAAAGTAATCCCCACTCAAGCTTTCTTATCAATCAAAACTGCTTTGTTTTCTTGATGTGCCTATCTTGGAGCTTTTACTTAAAATTTTAAGCCTCCCTATTACTTGTTTTCATCACCTACTCACTTTCTTCCATAACACTTAATACTTTTTCAAATACCACAAAGTCCTTTTATTCATATGTCTTCCCTACCAATATGTAGCTGTGATAATCTCATGAATGTTTCTGTTATGTTCACTATTGTAAACTGAACACACACACTACTCCTGGTGTTTAAGTGGTGCTTGGTAAATATTTGGTAAGAATAAAATTACAAGAATTTTAGTTGAGCATGTAATACAAAAGAATGATATATAACTGATACTATGACATAATGCTGTGGAATAATTGTTTAACTATTCAAAGATGTGTTGTATTTAATTATGTTCTGGAATAAATGTTTAATTATTTAAAGATGAGTTTCTGTTTTTACTTTGCCTGTCTAGAGCACCTGATTGGTTTAATAAAAAGCTGAATGCCCAAAAGTTAGGGAGGAGGTAGAGACAGGACTTCTACACAGGGATGGTAAGTAGTTGGTAAATAGGAGGAAGAATTTACTATCAGAAGAAAAAAGGAAAGACACATCAGGGATACAAGAGGGAACAGCCAACCAAACACAAAGGAAGCAGGAAGCCAGTGTATACAGAATTAAAGAGAGATAAAAAGCTCCAAAGCAAAACTCTGATGAATAGAAACAGAATAAATTAAATTAAACAGCAAGTGGGACCAGTCTAAGATAAGTAATAATCAGTATTTATGTCTTTATTCGGGACCTGGTTGGTGACCAAAAAAATTTTTAACTATAATACGTAGTTCATATTTGGAAATGTTTTAATTAAATTGACTAGACACTTATATTTTTTTTATTTCTCTTAATAAGTATAAAGCATCAATAATAAGTAAAAAAATTAGCACACATTTAAAAAATATATGTAAAATTCAATTTATTGTGAGACTAAATATATTCCTCATTGTGTGTGTGTGTGTGTGTGTGTGTGTGTGTGTGTGTATGTGTGCTGCAGAAGCTCCTTCTGCTCCTTCAGCCAATAGCCTTTGAGATACCAGCCCACTGGGGCATGGTCTCCTCTTTAAAAAGCAGCGGCAGCCCTCCTCTCACTCTCTTGCTTTGGACTCTGGTTCTGGATAGACTCCTTTCCTGGTCATGAAGGACAGATTATCTGTAAGTTTTTTCCCCTCAAACAAATAACCCTTTTAATAATAAGTCCAAACTGGTGTGGGATTGTTTCGCACTTTATTTGGTGCCCAACGTTTAAATACTCAGAGACTATATACAATTTTACCAGACATTGATCTTAAAACTTAACCATCATTTTACTTTCACAGGATTCCCTAGAAAGAACGTTGCTCCGATGACAACTGGAAGTAATTCTAGAGGACGACGTCCCCTCTCCGAACACAGTTTGTCCTCAGGTTTCAGACATCATTTAGGGGTTACTGTTGGTAGATAGTTGAGGGTTGGGGGAAGAATTTTATAAGCTCAGGGATCTTTTGTTTAAAACAAAAGTGAAAATTGGATGATGGGATAATAGATTGGTATTTGTGAGTTATTGTTTATAGATAATTACATTGGCATAGATTCTTGTATATGGATACAAAGTTAAATTATATTGAATATTGTATGTATGCATGCTTCTACCTCTGTTTAAAGCATTTTTTATGTATTGATATATATATATATATATATATTGCAGTGTACATTTCTACCTCTGATTAAGATACTTATATATTGTTTATTTAGAATTATAGATTAATAGTCATCTATGTTTGTCATAGTTATAGTTAGACTAATTGGGTTTTTTAGATACGTAGAGATTATATTCTATATAAATAGATAATCTTCAACCTCTTCAAAGAGCTGTAGAAAATGGCATTTAATCTAATTTAGAGTTCTGTGGTAGCAAGACACAATCACTCTTGGCAACACCGATCTATTTCCAAGAGATTGTTGAGCACCAAAGACACGCCACTTGGAGCTTGTCTTCTTCTTGACAAAATTGGCCTCTGGGCAAGGAACTGCCCATACCTCAACTACTGACAAAACATAGTATCCGAAAATGGATGAGCAAAACTGTCAAATCTTGCCAAGACTGGGTAAGATGGTTTTAAAAAATTTCTCGCCTTTAAAAATAATCTGTCAGTTATTCTAGGCCTTAGGCAAAGTTGGTTACTTCAACATTGCAAACGTGACTTTGGGTGATTGCCCAGGTAGCCAGTTGTCTCTGTGATTTGCTACATGTTTTGAAAGTTGTTTAATTGCACTTCCTAATTACTCAGGTAACATTATTTCCCTTCTCGAATCTTTGATGGGGTTAAAGACTAGATAAATGTAGATACTTTTCTCTCATAACTTGGCCAAATTTTTTATTATACAAGATTCAAGCTAGTTAAAATAGGATATTTGTTCTTATTGTATATAATTTTGTAGTAGGTTCAGAACTCTCTTACTTAAACAAAAGGAGGTGCTGTGGGAGCTCCTTCTGCTCCTTCAGCCAATAGCCTTTGAGATACCAGCCCACTGGGGCGTGGTCTCCTCTTTTAAAAGCAGTGGCAGCCCTCCTCTCACTCTCTTGCTTCAGACTCAGGTTCCAGGTAGACTCCTTTCCTGGTCATGTAGGATTGGTGATCTGTAAGTTTTTTCCCCTCAAATAAATAACCCTATTAACAATAAGTCCAAACTGGTGTGCGATTGTTTTGTGCTTTATATGTGTGTGTGTGTGTGTGTGTGTGTGTGTGTGTGTGTGTGTTTCTCTCTATTATTTTTTATTATGGATTGCATCTTGGGTTTTAGGCATGGTAACTAGGCAAATGTTCTATTGATTACATATCTCATCTGACATTTATTTTAATAACTCTGACACAGACCTAGAAAACAAACACACACAAGAACTGTATCTACCAGTTGTTAAGTGAGATCTATCCCATGACACTCCTTTCAGCCTAATGGTAGTCTGTGTAATCTTATTACCAGAGAAAAGTACTGTAGTTTTAACACTCTTTTCATGAACTTTCTTTATATCTTAGAGTTTTCTGTTATAATCTTCATGGAAACCTAGGGCAGAAGCAATGTCAATGTATTACAATATTCTTGAACTATGTAGTAATTTCAGTGGTCAATTTGTGAACTTGAGTATTTCATATATAACTATCCAAAATCTTATTTATAATAAAAAGGCTCACTGAATTTGGTTCAATGATACTATTTATTTATTTTCTTCCAATTTTATTAGATTTGGTTTTCTTTTTCAATTTGTATTTATTTACTTTTTAAAACTGATTTTATTGAGCTATACATTTTTCTCTATTCCTCTCCTTTCCTTTTCCCTCCCCTTCAACCTTCTCCCATGGTCCACATGCTTCCAATTTACTCAGAAGTTCTTGTCTTTTTCTACTTCCCATGTAGATTAGATACATGTATGTCTCTCTTAGGGTCCTCATTGTTGTCTAGGTTCTCTGGAATTGTGAATTATAGGCTGGTTTTCTTTGCTTTATCTCTAAAACCCACTTATGAGTGAGTACATATGATATTTGCCTTTCTATGTATGGGTTACCTCACTCAATATGATGTTTTCTAGCTCCATCTATTTGCCTGCAAATTTCAAGATATCATTATTTTTTTTCTGCTGTGTAGTACTTCATTGTGTAAATGTACCTCATTTTCCTTATCCATTCTTCTGTCAAGGGGCATTTAGGTTGTTTCCAGGTTCTGGCTATGACAAACAATGCTGCTATGAACATGTTGAGCACATGTCCTTGTGGTACTATTGAGCATCCTTTGGATATGTACACAAAAGTGGTATCGCTGGACCTTAAGGAAGGTTTTTGTATTTTTTATGAGAAATCACCATACTGATATTCAAAGGGGCTGTACCAGTTTGCACTCTCACCAGTAATGGAGAAACAATTAATAAATAAAACCTCCTGAAACTGAAAAACTTCTGTAAAGCAAAGGACACGGTCAACAAGACAAAAGTACAGAATGAGAAAAAATCTTCATCAACCCCCCCCAATCAGACAGAGTATTGATTTCCAAAATATACAAACAACTCAAGAAATTGAACAAATAGGTCAAATAATCTAATAAAAATTGGAGTACAGACTGAAATAAAGAACTCTCAATAGACTTGCTTTTCATATATAATATGTAGTGTTTACATAAAATATATTGTAATAACTTACTAAATGAATGGAATATCCTCACTTTAAATAAGTAGTAAGTTCTTAAATAGTATATAATATTTATTAACCATGCACATTATTTGATTCAGGATATATATTAACTGAGAACATATTTTCCCCACATTCTCTAATTTCCAGAGAATTTATTTTGAAAGACAAAATTTACCATCTTTCTTGTCTTTTTAAGCATTATGTGACCTGGACTCTCATTTTACATGTGGAATCATTTCTTTTTAGAAATAAAATCAATGAAACAACATAGCTTGTTTACTATTTTGAGGATATCAGCTTGTTATCTTTATAATTTTGCAAAGCAGGGATGTCTATTCACTAAAAGCTGTGAATTAATCACACTCCTGACTCAGACTCCTCAGCCCTGAGATGACAAGCTAGTGCCATCATATCTGGCTTAAGAAAGTTATCATGCCATCAAGATGTATTAGATATCATTTTAATATTGTTGCTTCGAATTCTACTTCCCATAAGTAATGTTCTTTTTCTTTATGTGGGACCCCAGCAGCTTGCTGCAGGTCCCCGAAACCACGCAGGTGCTGCGGCAGGTGGCAGGAGTGGGGAGGGAGTGTGGCCTGAGAGCAGCCAGTCCCAGACAGAGACAGCCAGGCAGGGAGACACCTGGCAGGCAGGGCGGGCAAGAGATGGACAGGCACACCATGAAAAGTTAAACATTTATTAGAGAAAAGGGAGAAGGGGAGAAGATAAGAGATAGAGATAGAGAGAGAGAAAAAAAGACAAAGAGAGAGAGAGGAGAGAGAGAAAAGAGAGAGGGGAGAGAGAGGAGGGAAGCGGGCAGCTGCCTCTTGAAGGGTGGAACAGAGAGAAAAAGAGAGAGTGAGAGTGTTGGGGTCAGAAGCTGGAAGCTGGAAGGGAGTGGGTGTGGCTTGTCTAGGGGAGCCAACCACAGGGCTCTACCCTGATAGAGCCCAGGCTAAGTCAACCTCACAGACAAACCATTTCAATGTGGCCTAAATGGTCACATGACACGATATTGCACTACAACTGCTCCAAGGTTGTGCCCTATCTGCCAAAAACCTGGACACTGGTAATCACAATGCCTCCGTGCGGGCTTGTCCTCTATGCCAAGCCACGGAGGTCCAGTCTCACCAACATAGGCAAGTGAAACTGTGCCAGCCTTCAAACTTCTCAGCCTTGCAGAGGATTGACACTGCCCAGATTTGGTTTATCCCGTTATCCTATCCAAACTTAAGGCAAAGCCACAAACGGTGGGTAAGCCCATTACTTTTATTCTCTCTCAGGCTAATTTCAACTATGGGGGTAGACGGGACCCATTTCTGCCCACTTAAAACTTTGCCACCGCCCTGCATTCTTGCAGGACATTTTTCTCTCATTCTTTCTCAGTCATACCGCCTTGCCCAGCACCTTTACTGTGTGGAGATATCCTTAGCCGCTTCGCCAAAGCTATGTTCTGCTTCTTAAAGCCCCTTTTAACCCCACCCATCTCCAAGATTCTATTTTACAGGTTCACTCCTCCTGCCAGACCTGTGCCCAGGCCAACCCACAAGGAGCTATCCACATACATCAGTTTCACGGACACCAACCAGACAAAGATTGACAGGTTAATTTCACCCATATACGTACTCAAAAAAACTCTGTTATCTCTTAACACTTGTGGACACTTTTACAGGATGGATAGAAGCGTTTCCGGTCTGCAGGGAAACAACAGATGTGGTAGCTCAGATACTCCTGGACCACATCATCCCTTGGTTTTGTGTCCCACAAACCATCCAGATGGACAATGGGCCAGCCTTCACTTCCAGGGTCATGGAGCTCGTGTCAGAGGCTCTCAACATCTCCTGGACAATGGAACTCATCAAACAACTAATCTCCATTAAACTCAGGTTATCTTGGCCCTTGCCTCAGGGCCACCCCACGTTCCCTTACAGGCCTGAGCCCTTTTGAACTGCTTTATGTCAGGCCCTTTCTCCTTAACCATCACCTCCCAGTTCAAACTCCTCCACTGGCAGGGTACCTACCCTACCTCTCCCTTTTAAGGTCCCTTCTCCGTTCACACACTGACAGTTGTCTTCTTGCCACCACACCAGTGGACCCCAATGCCCCTAAACCTGCCCTGCTCTCCCCAGGGAACAGAGTACTCCTCAAACAGTTAACTCCTAGGTCTCTCGAACCTTCGATGGACAGGACCTCTCACGGTAATCCTCAGCACCCCCTCGGCTGCCAAGATCTTGGGACATCCATGCTGGTACCATCTCTCCATGCTCAAGCGGGCACCTACTCAAGACACTTGGACTGTCCAGCAGACAGGACCTTCCACCCTCCGGTTTTCCAGGATGCCACAATGAAGGGCCTACCTTCTCCTCATTCTGCCACACTCACTCATCTTTAGTAATAACAATTTTTTTTTTCCGAGATACCTGCCTTCTTGCTTCCCTCAAGGAACAGATGCCTGCCGTCTCTGGGATGAGAGAACATGAGATGACTTTCCAGCCACACCCTCGTCAAGCCTGGACACCTAGCTCTCCCCTTCCCCACATCACCCCGTGCCCACAGGAAGTAGCCAGATTTGAGTCTATGCCCTTTTTCCAAAGAGAGCCTAGATGTTTGTCACAATTACCACCCCAATTTTATGTCACCCCTATATCCAAAGAGTCTGGAATGTCAGGCTGGCCTCAAACTCACAGAGATCCACCATCACTGTCTTTTAATAGTGTCCCACTTAGCTCCTGCGTATTTGAAGATCTTCCTTCCTAGTGTCATCTCCTCACTAGTTCTGTGTGCTCTAAAATGTCATCAAATAAGTAATTTCTGTATTTTGTGTGTGCTTGTAATATTTTTGGTGTCATTGCTGCTCAAGGAAGGCAAGGAAATCTCACTTTTTGTGAGTTGGCACTCTATATCTTAATATTTCATCCACATTCATTTACACACTTGTCTCATATCAAACATCCACAGCCTAGGTGCTTAAGAACAATAGGATGCTCATATTCTCCCTCCCTCTGCTCTTCAACTGGACATTGGGAGCTCAGTTCAGTGCTCCAGTGTGGGTCTGTGTGCCTGAACTAATGAGAGATCACCAATTCCAGTTGGACTGGGAATGAATGAGCGTGGGATCAAACTGATCCCTCTAAAAGTGGTTGACAGTTGGGGCAGACTGAGGAGCCAATGACAATGACACTGGCATTTGTCTCTACTGCATGTACTGGCTTTTGGGGATCTTATTCTTTTTGGATGCATACCTTGCTCAGCCTGGATGTAGTGGGAAGGGCCTTGGGCTTCCCACAGGGCAGGGTGCCTTGCTCTCTCTTAGGACTGGAGGGGGTTGGGGGAAGCATGTGTGGGGGGAGTGGGAGGGAAGTAAGAGGAGGGGAGGAAGTGGGAATTTTGATTGATATTATTTTTAAAGTAATAATAATAATAAAGAACAGTAGGATGTCTTTCCCGGACTCAAAACAAATCGAATGCAGAGATATGCAAGACATAATTACTGAAATCACTGATGTAGTGATGGACATACTGAAAGACCAAGACTGAAGGAAGCACCTTATTGTCTATCAGTGGTACTTGGATCCAGTGGTAGCGGAGAAGAGAGACATTGTTTTTTCCATGGGACTGTTTATCCCACTCACAATGCTGATCACAGGTATAATGGTTTAGAAGCAGAATGTAGAAGATTTGCTATTCTTAGCTTGTTCTGTATCTTTTACTCTCAGCATCTAAGGATCAGATGATTTGACACATTTGTACTAAAGAAGCTTAACTGCATACAAAGCATGTTCATTCAATTTCTGGTGCCAGTGTCCTTGGGGAATATACAGGACAACGAGTGTTCAACAGGTCAACCCACCAGAAGAATAACTTTCTGACAGGGACCCCACTTGGAAAAGCCCTTGGGGTCACTGACTATAAATGATTGGCTGTTTTCTCTGTAATTTTTCTCATGTGCCTCTACATTCCTTCCCTAAAAATAGTTATGAGTATTTTTCCCATTGCTTGTGTGTTTATCTCATGAAAATATTCCATCAGCTGGGTAAACATATAGCTGTGGATGATCAGGAAGGTGATTTCTGCTTAAACTGTATAATTCTGAAAAATAGAAATAATACTAGGATAAAGACAGCTAATTTTATACTTCAGAACAAATTCAAAACAAACTGGTTGCCCCAGGAGACAAATATACAAGGACAAGTTTCCAGGTATTAATTACCGATTCAAGGCTAGGCATGAAACAACTTTGGTAGATATAACCTTGTTGTAAGAAGGCCTCTAGTTAGTTCCCTGCCACTTAGCCCCGAAATAATCACAGAGAAACTATGTTATTGAAATCACGGTGTGGCCCATTAGCTCTAGCTTCTTATTTGCTAACTCTTACATATTAATTTAATCCATCTCTATTAATCTGTGTATCACCACAAGGTCATGGCCTACCAGCAAATTTTCAGCACCTCTATCTCCTGCTGCATCTCCAGGGCTTCTCTCTATCTCTGCCTCTTTCTTCCAGAATTCCATTTAGTTTTCCCTGCCTAGCTCTGTTCCCTATAGCTCTGCTATAAGACTAAAACAGTTCCTTTATTAACCAATGATATTCACAGCATACAGAGGGGAATCCCACATCATAACACCATAAAGTAATGGACTTTATGCATATTCTGCTACACTCAAGGTTCACCAAACCAACTGTTTATTGTTTAAGTCCTGTCACTTTCTGTTTGGGAACATGACCACTTAGAGCTACATGCATAGCCAAGCACAGGGCCAAGCACTACTCACTGGCTTGGGAGTATGACATCCCTGGGTGATCCTGAAAATGTGATTCACATTTTTCCAGAGTCTTTGTTGTTGGAGAAGAAGTATGAGAGAGTGTTATGTATCTGTATGTAAAGAGATGCATCTGTGGGGAGGCAGAGAGATTTTTAGTAAGGGATTTTTTTAAAAGATGAAGTAAAAGAGAAAGTTACCATCAGAAAGTGTGTGTTTCCTTATTTACCTGTCAGATAGAAAGTCAAGACCACGCAGCATTCATGGATTTTTTTTTTTTAACATATACTGGAGGCAGCCTTGGAACAGGCTATCCTGAAGACCATGTATATCTCAGTGTATAAATGTGGAGTCAATTTTCTTTCATATAGTAAGTATATGGCATTCTACTCTTAGTTTGCCATTGTCTTGTTTATTGATCAACAAAAAGGAACCTTGGGAATATAAATGGACATTCAGCGATGTGGCTCTTGTATTCTCTTTTTTTTTTCTAATTGAGTATCCACTTCACAATACTTCGGGAAAATTGTATTAATTTCCTGTTTTGACTTATGAAGCACCTGGCATAGGAGCCAGGAATTGAACTCAAGTCCTCTGTAGGAACATTACATTTTTAACCATTGAGCCATCCTTTAGTCCTCCTCCAATTAACATATCAGGAAATGGATGTCTTCTGAGAATAATAAAATTTCCTAAGATCATTTATCTTCTAAGAACTAATTCAGAATTTACATTCATCCCTGGGTATATGTATACTTAAAAGTCTATTTATTAAAAGCACAGATAAAAAACACAAGTGAAAGAGAACACACTTCATCCTGGCTATAAAGTTTTCTCTGAATGCAACAATCAGCATAGAACATACACACTTTGTGAATTATCAAGAAATGCACACATGCACACTCACTCAGGCAGACAGACAGACAGACACACACACACACAGAGAGAGAGAGAGAGAGAGAGAGAGAGAGAGAGAGAATCTGTTAAACATGAGAAGAAGTTTTAAGGAAATATGTAATTTAAATAGTAAATTTCATTAGATCTGCTTCCAAAATTCAAAACAGATTGTCACCATGGGGAGTAGAAAGCATATATAAATATGACAGTTATTTTTTGTGCATGATGGGGAAATATTGTTGATTTGGGGCAGAAGAAGCAATGCAGTTGATTAATGTGATGCTAAGAAAATGGAAAGGAAAAACAAAGCTTCTAAAAAGGAGTAAGTTTGGGAGTTCTACAATATAGCTTATTGTCTTTAGTTGGAAATACATTATATTTTTCAAAACTGGACAAATTAGGGTAGATGATTAGTGTGCTGTACTTCCAATACCTTGTGTATTCCAGGGAACAACCTGTGCTGTGCTGTCCAAATTGTCCCTGGCTTACCTGAAGAGCTATCTCTTTAACCCTCATTTTGCTAAATAAATTGTTTGCTTTCTAAGTTTACTAAGAGTTAAAGAACCAACAATACCGTTTTAGCTTATTTTTTATATGATAGGCCATACAGAGTGGTACAGCTATATAATAATATAACAAGCTAACTAAACAAGAAAATAACACTCACTTAATGAGGCTTTAATGAGAATTACTCCTATGTGTAATTGCTGTCATTTGATTGCATAATACAGCACTAAAAAATTATAAACAATTACTTAAAAGGTTTATATGCTGATTCAAATATATTTAAAATATATAATCCCTAATTCTTATCTTTATTTTGTATGTTTGCTTTATATATTTCTTGTATTATTTTCAAAGAAGTAATACACTAATGCTTTTGAGTTTGTGATACAGTGAATTTTTTAACTCTATAAATATAGCTGAATAATAAAACCTCCAATCATTCCTAACCAAGATTATTATTTTTATATACTCTCAAACTAATATAAAAGATCCAAGAATGGTTTAACCAATTCCCATAAAGCCTTAGTGCAGCTACATCAAGCTTCATCCCCATCCCCCTGTGTGTTATCTTGCTCCCTTTATCAATTTTAATATGCATAGAAACAGTTATAAACAGAAAGATAATAATTATCATAAAATAGCTGGGGTTATGTGGTTTATGTCTCTTAGATCTAAATGTTACGTGCTTTGTAGGTAAGAGGGCATTACTACTAATGTAATGATAATGTTACAGTTTGTCTTGCCTATGGCAATTTTAATATGTACAGGTGGATTGCAACTTAGAATTTTTCCTCAGTTTTGAATTTTGGTTGGAATATTTTAAAAAATAATAACTTTTATCATGGTGATGAAACTTTAGAAGCATCAGAGTAGCATATCTCATTGTGGTAACATTAGTTTGATGACTTGATTAAAGTAACCTAACTGTAAACATAACTAAAAACCCAACTGTAATAATAAAATAAAAATTTAAAAACATACCTGTAAATAATAAAACCTAAATTGTTTTATTATACTACCTAATTTTACTTATCCCATCTTTACCTGTATGTGATATCATATGCTAATATATTTTGACTCTATAGCTATTTCGTATTGGCTTGGCTAAATTTTGTAAGAAATAGATCTATTGTTTTACTTGTTTATTGACTGAGTGATAGATTGATTGGCTGCTGATTGATGCCAGTATGAGTTCATGTTATCACCACTATCTTTGCCTGGTTCTTGGCCCATCAAAATAGTTTCTTTCTCCTCAATATTCTTTAATCCCCTTTGAACAGATTGTTAAGATTGGAACAACAAAGTTGACTCAGTGAATGTTCTCTTTGTTCCAGATTGGAATCAGTTTCTCCAAGAAGTTCAGTCTCTTTGATAAAACCAGATTATATCTCCTACATTTTTGTATCATTATTGATAGCTCAAAAATATTTGGTGATACAAAAAAACTATCAATCAAATTTTATCGTTGTATTTCTAAATGTTATAGATAACATCACAAATTAACACAACAAAAGGTAGTCTTTTGCAATAAAACAAATTCATTTGTCTATTCCAAAAGAGTTTGTACTATTTTAGAAAAGAATATTAAGCTTTCTGGGCACAGCTTAGATCTGGCTCTGCAGGTAAGTGAACATAAAGAACATATCTTCAGTCTCCTTTACACATTTTTCAATTAACATTTACCCCTTGGATCAACTGGCTTCTCCCCAGGGTACGGCCATGGGCAGCTGAATGATGAACTTGCCTGCTTCAACTCCCTCAATGCACTGAACTATTTTAATTGTTGATCCAGGTGGGGAGATGATTGATGTGAAACAGAAATCAGAGCTGTTCACTCTTAGACTTTATAAGATCCCCTTCCATTTATCATTCACTATCCCAAAGCCCTCAAGATTAGCTTTGTTTAAAGACTATTTGCATTTAAATTGTAGGGATATTGTAGAGTACTTGTATTTCATGACTGAGGTTAAAAGCTAAAGTCATCAGTGGTTTAATCCTTTCTAATACAGCAATCCCTAAAGCAACCCAAACCATTGAACATGCTTCATGATTTACTAGAAACTTCCCAGACTAGGGGATACTTTTAAGTTAACAATTATAAAGAGACAAAGAGATTACTTGCATTTATCTGCAAGGTTCTGGCCCAAAATAAACTCTTGTGGAGTAACAGCCCCTTTGGAGCTACCGTTTCTAGAAAAAGAAGAAATTTTTATTTTCTGAAATTACAATTGTATAAGCCAATTTTTCACAAGTACCATGCAGAGTTAATTGACTTCCAGTAAATTATGTTGTTGCCTTACAGTTCAATATGAAATTTTTAAGCAGCGGAATTTAGAAATGTATAGAATGAAAACATTAGGTAGGAAATGGACTGGGATGTTACATTATAATAATTTGAAACAGAATATATCCAATGCAGGTTATAACTGTGAGTTTAGCACAATTATCTTCATTCCTCATTCTTTTCATAGAATTCACAGGGTCATTTATATCAAGCAAAAAATAATACTTTTGAGATTTTATCAGTAAAGTTTGTTAATTTGAATAATATATAGCTGTTTCTTTTAAAAGGTTCAAACTGCCTCTTAATTTGTCTCAACAGGATGTCTTTAAAATGACAATCTGCCTTTACATAACATACATGAGGCATAAGGCTCAATTTTGGTACCTAAATAAATAATAAATTCTAAAAATATGAAGGTATTTTTTACACTACCAAATATTTTTTAATTTTATATTGAGGATAACTGAGAGGAATCTTGAGTTTCCATTAGAAAACTTGATGTAAAGTTGCTTGGAGGAAACTACATATGACAAAAGGTTAAGTCTGTATATGTAAAATCAATTTTTTGAAGTTATATTTTAGAACAATTATTTTTCTGCATAGTTCACATAGTTCTTTGTCTTATAGTAGCTTGCCAGTTTTGTGAGGTCCCATTTACTAATTGTTAATCTAAGTTCCTGTGTATTTGGTGTGTTCAGAGAGTTGATTCCTGTGCCAATGAATTAAAAATTATTTGCCTCTATCTATTCTGTCAGGTATAGTATATGTAAATTTATGTTAAGATATTTGATCCACTTCTATTTGAGTTTTGTTCAGGATGATAGATATGGATCTATTTGTATTCTTCTATATAGTGACATCTAGTTAGACCAGCACTATTTGTTGAAGACGCCTTCTTTATTCCATTGTATAATTTTGACTTCTTTGGTAAAATCAGGTGCCCATAAGTGTGTGAATTGACATTTGTTTCTTAGATTCCATTCTACTGATCCATCTGTCTATTTTAATGACAATACCATGTAGTTTTAATGACAATACCATGTAGTTTTATTGATATAGCTCTGTAGTGATGGTGGTAATAGCTCTGTAAGTTATTTTATTGTACAGAAGTATTTTAGCTATCCTGGGGTTTTTGATTTTCCATATAAAATTGAATATTGTTCTTCGATGTTCTGTAAAGGGTTGTCTTGAGATAATGATGGAAATTTTGCTGAATCTATAGATTGCTTTAGGAAACACAGCCATTTTTAATTTTACTGTTACATGAGCATGGGAGATCTTTTCATCTTCTGATATATTCTCCAATTTCTTTCTCCAAAAACTTAAAGTTCTTGTCACAAAAGTCCTTCACTTGCATGGATAGAGTTACCCCAAGATATTTTATATTATTTGTGGCTATTGTACAGGGTTTTGTTTCCCTGATTTCTTTCTAATTTCAAATATATCATTTGTATATGAGGGAAGCCTACTTATTTTATATTTTTAAGTTAGTTTTGTATGCATCCCCTTCACTGAAAGTGTTTATCAGTTGAAGCAGTTCCATGATAAAATTTGTGGGGTCATATATCCTATCATCTTCATCAAGGGATACTTGAACTTCTTCTTTTCCAAATTGTATCTCCTTGATTTCCTTTATTTGTTTTATTGTTCTAGCTAGGGCTTCAAGAATTATTTTGAGTAAATATGGACAGAGTGGGCAGCTTTATCTTATTCCTTATTTTAGTGAAATAGTTTGAGTTTCTCTCCATTGAATTTGATGTTGGCTATTGGCTTGCTGTATGTTGCCATTTTTATGTTTGGATATGCTTTATCAGTTGTGGAACATTAATTTAAGATATGTAATATTTGCTTATGCTGCGGAATATTTGTTTAATGATGCAAATACCTGTGTTACGTTTGTTTGATTAAATAAACCTGGAGTAAGGAGGCCAAGTCAGCAACTAGCTGATAGAAAAGGAGGAACCATGTGTAGCTAGGATTCTTAATTGGGGGCTAAACAGAAGGATGCTCTTTTTGGGGGGAAGACGTGAGCTAGGAGAGAAGGTTAGCTACTTACTATCCAGTTTCTCTGAGTGAACAAAATTTTACCTTAAACTTTGATTCCTGAGTTTTGTAGAGGGATAGAAATCTAGGCAAAGTTTCCTTTTATACCTCTGATAGAGCCAGTGTGTGAGGGAACAGAATTCCTGACAGTGCTTCCACACCACTCCTGGTAGTTTTGGAGTTATAGTTCCCAATTAGAACAGCAGTGGCTTGTGGGGCAGTTATAGAATTTAATGATAAACAATACCTTGAATCCCTAATCTCTCCAACACCTTTATCATGAAGGGATGTTGGATTTTGTCAAAGGTTTTAGAGCATTCAATAAGAAGATTGTATATTTTTTCTTTCAGTTTGTTTGTATGATACATTATATTGACAGATTTTTCTGTGTTGAACCATCCTGGCACATCTGGAATGGAGCTATTTGATCATGATAAATGAACTTTTTAATGTGTTCTTGGATTTGGATTTTTAGTATTTCACTGGGTATTTTTGTAAATCATCATTAATGAGGAAGGTTGTTCTGTAATTCATTTTCTTTGATGAATCTTTGTGTGCTCTGGGTATTATGGTGACTTTTGCCTCATAAAATGAATTTTGTAATGTTCCTTATCCTTCTATATTGTGAAATAATTTGAGGAGTATTGCTAGTTGCTCCTATGTAGTCTGGTAGAATTCTTAAATAAAATTATCTGGCCCGGGGCTCTTTTTATGTTATGAGATTTTAATGACTGCTACTAACATTTTAGGAATTATATGTCTATTTAAATTATTTGTCTGATCTTGATTTCACTTTGGTCAGGGGTATCTACAAAGACTTTGTTATTGGACGCTATGTATTCATTCCCAGACACTCAGACCTGAAATAGACCTGAAACCACACAGAAGCTATATTATTTGCAATAATGTTTGGACAATAGCTTAAGTGTGTTTTCTAGCCTACAAACCACAATCCCAGAGAACCTAGGCAACAATGAGGACCCTATGAGAGGCATGCATAGATCTAATCTACATGGGAAGTAGGAAAAAAATCTTCTCAGTAAATTAGGAACATGAGGACCTTGGGAAGGTTTGAAGGGGAGGGGAGAGACAGGGAGGGGAGCAGAGTAAAATGTAGAGCTCAATAGAAATCAATTAAAAATAAAATAAAACAAGGACTAGAAATTAATCACACATTTCAGACACATAAAAGAGAAAATTTCCTAAATTTTAATATAAAAATACAACACAAACAGATAAAAAAGACACACACAGCTGATGGGGACAATACCTCAATAAAGATCCTCAGGTGTGTTCAAATTCAAAACTGGAGCTAACTATGACATTTCACCCCTTGTCAAGCTTGATGAATAATCATATTGACACTTTAAACTATAACATTCTTAGAACCCTGGAACACAGATTGCTCCAATACTGAGGGGAGCTGGGAGGTAAGTCAACAGCCACAGGGCCAAACAGCCAGGTACCCCACTCTCTGAGACTCTCCAGTGGGACAATAAATACCCAGAGGCCCTTTCTCAACTTCCTAGGCTATTCTACCCAGCCAGCACGGAATATTCCTGTGGCTGGGCTATATCCCAACCCACCCTGCCTCCACACCTGCCTGTCTGCCTGCAAGCACAGTGGAACCCTGGAACACAGATTGCTCCAATACTGAGGGGAATCTAAGAGATGAATCACCAGCCACAGGGCTGGATAGCTGGATGCCCCACTCTTTGGGACCTCCCCAGTGGGACAAAACCCAGTGGCCCCTTTCCATCTCCCTCAGCTTTTCTAGCCAGCCAGCAGCTAGTTTTCCTCTGACTAGGCTATCCCTCAACCCATCCTGCCCCCAAATCCATGTAGTAATTGTTTTTAGTGTCTGTGCTGTAAGTTGCCAGTTCAGAAAGGCTTTTCCTTCAACAATGAGTTCAAGACTATTCCTTACATTCTCTGCTATCAGATCTAGTGCATTTGGTTTTATATTGAAGTCTTTCTTATCCACGTGGTCATTAGTATGAATATATTTGTGTTCTTCTAAATGCACAATCTAGTTTGTCAACTACCATTTGTTTGTTGAAAATGCTACCTGACACAAGTTAGAATGTAATTGGACTGTAAGCATTCCTAGGAGCCCGTGGGACATTTCTTATTTAATGATTGATGTTAGAAGCCTCAACCCATTGTGAGTTGCTCCATCCCTGGGCTGGTGGGTTCTGGGTTCTAGGGAAAGTAAGCTGAGTAATTCATGTGCTCCAAGCCAATGAGTAGCACTCCTCCATGACCTTTGCATAACATAAGCTCAAGCCTCCAGGTTTCTGCTCTGTTTTGAGTTCCTAGCATGACTTCTTTCAATGATGAACTGTGATGTTACTCTCCTTTCCAAGCTGTTTTTTTTTTATGGGGTTTTATCACTGCAATACTAACAATAACTAAACATTCTCTGTTTTTCCCAGTGTATATTTTTGGATTCTTTATTAAAAATAATTAGGTGCCCATAGTTGTGTCAGTGTATATTTGGCTTTTCTATAAGATTCTGTTGATCAATAAGTCTATTTTTCTCCCAGTGTCATGCTGTTTTATTGATACAACTCTGTAAAACTTTAAGTTCTGAGATTGTGTTACCTCCAGCAATTCTTTGATTATTATCTTAAGTAACTTAAAATTTTTATCATGCAAATATTTTACTTACTTGGTTATAGTCATCCTAAGACATTTCATATTCTTTGAGGATAGTGTAAAGGGTGTTGCTTACCTGATTTCTTTCTCAGATTGTTTGTCATTTTGCATTGGAAATGTGCTGATTTTTGTGAATTAATCTTGGAGCCTGCTACTTTGCAGAAAGCATTTATCAGCAGCAAAAGTTTCCTGGGGGAATTTCTGGGCTCACTTGTATACACTATCATTTCATCTGCAAATAAAAATATTTTGACTTTTTTTTTCCCAATGTCCCTCTTTGACTAGTTGTCTTATTGAACTAAGTCTTCAATAGTAATAAAATAAGTTGGTATAGAGAGTGTGAGCAACCTTGTCTTGATTCTGATTTTAATAGAAGTGCTTCGAATTTATCTCTATTTAAGTTGAAGTTGATTTTAGGCTTAGTATAAACTGTCGTTATTACACTGATGTGTGTTCCTAATCTCTACAGAACATTTGTTATGAAGGGATGTTGGATTTTGTCAAAAGCTTTTTCTACTTCCAATTTTAAGATCATGTGGCATTTGTATTTCATACTGTTTATAAGGTATATTTATTGATTGTTGCATATCGAACCATGCCTGCATCTCTGGAATGAAGCCTATATAACCATGATGGATGATATTTTAATGTGTTCTTGAAGTTTGTTAATATTTTATTGAGAATTTATATCTACATTCATAAGGTAAATTGGTTTGTAATTCTCTTTCATTGTTGTATTTTTAAGTGTGTTGGATGTCATGGTTACTTGGCATTATAAAACAAATTATGCAATATTCCTTCTGTTTACATTTTGTGGAATAATTTGAGAAACATTAGCATTAATTCTTTTTTGAAAGTCTGAAAAAGAATTCTGTGCTAAAATCATCTGGCCTTAAGCTTGTTTTTGTTTGTTTGTTTTCTTTTTTGGTAGACTTTTAATCACTGCAACAATGTCTGTTGCATTTATAAGTCTACTTAAAATGTTTATCTAATATTTATTTAATTTTGGTAGATAGTATACATCTAGAAAATTATCCATTCCTTTTAGGGGTTTCCAATTGAATGAGTAAAGGGTTTTAAAGTATGTCCTTATGATTATCTGTATTTCCTCAGTGTTTGCTGTTTGCTCCCCTTTCATCTCTAATTTTTTCGTTGAGTGTGGATTTTACTTGGTGGGAGGGGGAGAATCTGAGAGTGGTTGGAAGAAGGGAAATTATAATCATCCAAAGAACTCTCAGTAAACTAAAACTAATGAGGGATGGATGGACAGTAAGCAAGACAAAGTGATGTTTTATCAATGGTATCGCTTTTCTAATGAACATGAGAATATTAGAGCAAAAACATAGGGTTGTTCCAGCTCTGACTTTGCCATAATACAAGCAAATTTGGAATTGTCTTTATGAGAGCTCTTTTTATATGAACCCAAAGTAAAGACGACCTTGAGGAAAGAATAGTAGTGTTTGATCAACTTATACAAACAAATATCCATGGCTAGGAAGAAACAAAAATCTTTGTCTTTTTGCCACCTTGTATGATGTTCATTGATACATGTGAGTATAATTGAATGGGAGTATGTTTGCACATTGAGGCTGGAGATTGTCTTTATCAAATGAGCCATGGAATTATAGCTGGAACATTATGTTATAGATATTTTTATGTGGGTTCTATATATCCTAATCATTCTACAAAGTCATTCAAGTGCATGAGCACTAGCTTCTAAACATCTGTTCCGCCTCCTAACATACCTAACCAGAAGCAATCTCCAGTTGATTAAAAACTTCCAAATGAAAATTTTTCTGTTCTCATAAATATTGTTTTGCAATCATTATAATATATTCATGTGACTATTTCCTTTAACATGTTGTATGTTTATTTATTAAAATGATAAAAAACTATTATAAATAGATGAAATTTATGCATTTTCTAAAACAGTCTTTATTTTAGTATGCTAAAACTAAAATATTTTCTTCACTGATAAAGCTTTTGTAGCATTATTTACTATTAAATATAGTGTAAAATAGTGGTGACTCATATTTTCCCCAAATGTTTCCATTGTATTAGTCAAATAGTCTTTTCCAATTACCTTGCTTCAAACATCAGTAGTAATCTTTCAGTAAAATTTTAATTCAATACTTTATCACAAAGTGTCTAGGATAATATTTTTTGCAATTATTGAAAGGATGTCACTTCTAAAAGATCTTTGGAAAGTATTTCTCATCACTCAGAGATTTATCATTGCTTATGTATCTCTCATTGTTCCGGGTTGGGAGTGAGAGCAACAGAAATGGTATATTCTATGCACCTTTTCCTCCCCCTTCTTTCTTTCTTACTTTCTTCATATATTTCTTCATCCGTTTTTATGAAGTCCTTTTTATTTCAAGTATGTTTTCACTGTAAACTCACTGTAAGGCCTTTATTATTGCAAAGAGCAAAAATTACAATTTAAGTCACCTTCGCCAACAATTTACCAACATTTATCTTGTCCACAGTCTTTTCTTCCTAAACAACAACAAAAAATGATGGTGTCATAAGTTCGTTAAGAATGAATGGAGGGAATAGCTAATGTGTGCCCTAATTATTTTGGTGTAGGGATGGGTAAATGTATTACAAAGAGCAAACAGACCAAGAAAGAAACCTAGAAAAATGGGTTCAATGTATACTAACATCAAACATTAGCCTTGTTGTATGTCCAGTCTTATTCCCTCTCAAGTATCTCTAACTGGATCCTCAGTTTCACATTGAAAAGGCTTAGAACAGATACTCGGAAAATAAAATATGGGTATATTGTTGTCCTTACTTTTCACAATATCTCAGATTCTGTACTGTTGAATAAGAATCTTCCATACTGACTCTGATCTTTACTTTATAATATAATCAAACAAATGTGTTTATTCAAAGTATATCTTTACTTCTATTAAACTATTAAAGAATATTCAAATGTGCTGATATAGTTTCATAGTTTAATCAGTAAATCTGTCAAACATTTTAATGGTAACCACTGCAATGCACATGTTGAGCTTCTAGGTTTGTTTTCCCCTTAATACCTTGTTGAATCAATGATGCTAAACTTTTCTTAACTCATTACAATATCTATTATTTGTATAGTATATTAGTATGTATAATTATACTTATAATTGTTTAAATTTTGTTAAATTGACTCCATTACTCTGGGGTGGATGTTTGTATATACTTTAAATTAATGTGAAAGTCATAGGTTAATTTTTTATTGTTCTTTTGAAAGGTATTATTAATTCAAATTCAAGTTTGGGGCAGAGTTCACTCTTAAAATAATGTATTATTAATAAGGCTAAGTGCTTACCATTTTTATATAATTTACTTATTAAAAACTTCTATATAACTCTCCCAGATGAAAATTTAAGTGTAAATTTTCTGTGGGATAATGCTCTTGTATCTTATAAAGATTTGTCACTTCTATTGGTTTAGTAAAACAATGATTGGCCAGTAGCCAAGTGGGAAGTAAGGAGGGGTGACTAGACTACGAGAATTCTTGGAAGAGGAAAGGCTCAGTCTTCAGTGGTCACCCAGTTGCAGAGGCAGCCATATGAAAATGCTGCACTGAGAAAAGGTACCAAGCCACATGATTAAACATAGATAAGAATAATGGGTTAATTTAAAATGTAAGAGCTAGCTAGAAATATGCCTGAGCCATTGACCAAACAGTGTTATAATTAATATAGCTCCTGTGTGGCAATTTGATTCTGGACAGCTGGGAAATGACCATGCAGTCTCCGTTTAAAGGTACTATTACTTCAAATTTTAAGTTTGGGGCAGAGTTCCCTCTTAAAATAATGTATTATTAATAAGGCAAAGTGCTTATCATTTTTTCATGATTTCCTTATGAAAAATCTTCTAGATAATTCCTCCAGATCAAAATTTAAAGTGTAAATTGATACAACTAAATGATATTAATAATGACATGGAACAAATGCAGACAGTCAACACTAGATATATGAATCAGCAGGAATATTCTTCCAATAGTATGACAGAGTGTATATTATGTATACTATTAATATATAAAATACATTGTCTATTAATCTAACATAATGTAAAGACAGAATCTATCTATAGGATATACCTATTCCATGTACATGTTGATGGCATTTCTTAAGTATAAACCTGAATCTGTTTCAATCTGTTTCATCATTGCTGAAGTTTGCCACATATTAGCTTCTGATTCACGATGCTCAATGACTTGCCTCATGCACGC
>PVIU01004578.1:94889-124901 GCA_004026605.1 Ondatra zibethicus
CAGCCTCACCTCCTCACACTCAGATGCCCCAGCCTCACCTCCTTACACTCAGATCCCCCAGCCTCACTTCCTTACACTCAGATCCCCCAGCCTTACCTTCTCACACTCAGATCTCCCAGCCTCACCTTCTCAAACTCAAAGCTTGCAGATTCACCTTCTCACTCTCAGACAGCAACAAAGAATTTAAATATAATCTACATCACTTCTCATGAATGCCATATAGTAAGTTCCAGAAGCAAAGGAAATACCTGGAATATGATCTACCTAATGATTGAATTCCTTTCCTTGCATCACTTCTTTTAATTTGTCTGTTTATATGTTTCTCAAATGCACCACATACTGCAAAGTATTTAAGACATCAAAACTAACACAATGATGATATTTACTAAAGATAATGGTAAAGTCTATCAATACAATAATTATTTTAATTGTCAAATTAAAGAAAGTTATATGAGTATAAAAAGCCTTCATTGACAAAATTGAAAATAAGAATTCATAGTGATATGATTCATAAACAAACTGGTATTGAAAATAAAGAAAACATGTAACTCTATGGAGTATATAATTAAAAGAATGCACATGACTACAAAATACTGTTCTGCTTATATTTAGTAAACTCACCTATCTGTATGTCTGGTTATAAATTACCAGGATGTTTATTGTTCTTCTGTATCCTAGAGAAACAACACTTTTAGTATTTTGACCCATTTCTCCTCACACGTTTCCTACAATAGAACTCAAGACAATACAAATTTGCTCAGTGATTTGGACATACATATATGTTGAATCAATGCTGAGGTTTAAAATACATTCAATCTATTTTATTCCTAATTGTAATAAAACCTCTTTGTTTGAAATGATGTTTCTCACAAGAGATAAATATTACCTTGTAAAAAATAAACAGGAAAACATACCTCTTCTGACATCACCCAAATCTGACCTCCAATTTTGAAAACATTTTTGGAAGTCAAACAGTTGTGTTGGTCTAAGTGACCCTTCAAATTGCTGCTATCATTTACAAAAGAAACAAGGAATGCAGTAGATTTTTCACTTCAAGTTTTATTGTAAGCACAGACTTAGTATTTTTCTTAACTTCACCTCAGCATGCATGTGGTACACATTTCTGCAACAACAACATCATAAATAGGAAATACTTTGCATTCCCATCCTCCACCTAGGTTCTCAAATCAAGAAAATGAACTTATATGAAATTCATCCCTGCATTTTTATTATTTTTCTTTTTCTTTTTATACTAGGCTTTGCTATGCAATCCCAGTTAGCCTGGAACTCACTCTCTTGACCAGGCTGGCATCAAAGTCCCTCTTTTTTTGATTATTGAGTGCTGGGTTCACCACTGTACTAGAATGTAAATCCTCATCCCCAAATTACTTACTTTTTGAATTTTTTCTTTTCCTTAATTTTCGTCTTTTATTTTAAAATAAATGGATTTCTCTGGCATAACAATAAAGTAAAACAAGATATAATGTAATGTGATTAAACAAAACTAACACAACACAATTGGAAAAGCAAAATCAGAAAGTAATGAAGAAGTCACAAAAAAAGATTAGAAGGCACAAGAAACAGAGATTCATTCATTTTTGCACCCAGAAATCTCATAAAAACACAAAACTGGAAGTCATAATTTATGAATATATTAATTAATTAATTAAAAGTATTAAATAAATAAAAGTTAACAAAAATAAAACATTTAATTAAAAAACCCAAAGCACTGACATGGTATTATGACACAAAGAACATCAAATGATGACATTAAGTCTGTTTTCTGTTGGCCATCTACTGCTGGGCATAGAGCCTATCCTTTACAAAACTTAGTTTTCCCAGCAAGACATCTTTAAAAACCATGAAATTTTCATTTGCAAGTGCTTATCAATTGGAGTTACCTTCTAGGGTAAGGATGGGATCATGTTTCCAATTCTCCTTTCAGCTCGAGGACTCCTTCTGGTACAGAATTGTGAAGGCCCTGTGCATGCTGCATCAGTCTCTGTGAGTTCATGTAAGTGAAGATCTTGTAGATTTAGATGGCCATATTTCCAATGTGTTCTTTATTCTCTCTGGCTCCATCCACTTCTACTTCTTTGGGGTTCCCAGAGCCTGTAGGGGAGGGATTTGATGGATATACTCAGTTTAGGGCTGACTTGCCCTAGGTCTCTCAATCTCTACATAATATCTTGCTGTGGGTCTCTGGATTTGTTCACATCTGCTTCAGGAAGAAGCTTCTGACCTATGACTATGGCAAATTATCATGAGAAGTCATTTCATTGTTATGTTTCCTTTGCAGAACAGTCTTTGGTTTTACCCTGGGTCCTTCTTGCCTCCTCTTCCACAAGGTTCTCCGAGCCCTGGATCTCATAATTCTTAATTTTCCATTATACATCATATTATTATAAACATAATTAATATATATTTTGTTTAAACCTCTACACATTTTTTTCTTTTTTATATTCTTTTATTTTTTTCATTCAAAAAAATTTACATTTCCTCCCCTTCTCCCAGTCCCCTCCCGCTCCTCCCCACCCTTCCTCCCTCCCCCTGCTTCCTTAAAAGAGGGCATGGTACCCTGCCCTGTGGGAAGTCCCCCCTCCATAATGGCCTAGGAAGGTGTGCATCCAAATAGACTAGGTTCCCAAAAAGATAATACATGCAGAAGAGATAGGTCCTAGTGTCATTGTTGATGGCTTCTCAGTCTGCCCCCATTGGCAGCCACATTCAGAGAGTCCGATTTGATCATATGCTCATTCAGTCCCAGACCAGCTGGATTTGGTGAGCTCCCATTAGATCAGGCACACTGTCTCAGTGGGTGGACCAGCCCCTCACGGTCCTAACTTCCTTGCTCATCTTCTTCCACCTTCTGCTCTTCGACTGGACCTTGGGAGCTCAGTCCATTGCTCTAATGTGAATGTGGGTCTCTGCCTCTATCTCCGTCCATCAGACAAAATTTCTATCTGACCACACTGAACCTGATAGAAGAGAAAGTGGGAAGTAGCCTGCAATACATGGGCACAGGAGACCACTTCCTATGTAAAACCCCAGTGGCACAGACAATAAGAGCAACAATGAACAAATGGGACCTCCTGAAACTGAGACGCTTCTGTAAAGCAAAAGACACAGTCATTAAGACGAAAAGGCATCCTACTGAATGGGAGAAGATCTTCACTAACCCCACATCAGACAAAGGTCTGATCTCCAAAATATACAAAGAACTCAAGAAACTAGACATTAAAATTCTAAATTACTCAATTAAAAAATGGGGTAATGATCTGAACAGAGAATTCTCAACAGAAGAAGTTCGAATGGCCAAAAGATACTTAAGGTCATGTTCAACCTCTACACATTTTTAAAAACAGATAATGAATATCTTTACACTATAAAGGTAAATCAGTACTTTTCCTGAAAATGTTCAATCTTCATAGTTTCTAAAAATTTTAATCTCATATTTTCAAAGCACACCTCACACTGTTTTTAATTTGGAATTTACTACTCATGTGTGCTCAGTGAGTAACAGGTATTAAGATAAACTCAGACTTAATTTGCCTCATCAATTACTTTACTGCACCTTGTAATTCAAATTCACCATTGCTGAACTTTTATATCGACTGAAGCAAACTGCACCTAACTTCCCCAGGTGATTGCTGGTGAGATTATTTGTCCTCTGCCTTATACTTGCTCCTAGTTTCAGTTAATAACAGCTTTTCTTTCTGTTTGTAGGTCAGGGAGGCTTAAAGCATCATTTCCCTTTATCTTCCCCACTGAATAGTTTCCTGCCATGCTTTACCCCTGTGTCTGTGATGTGAAAAACATCCGTCCTACCTAAATTACCATTCAAGTGTAATACCTTTTTTATTTAACCCTGAGTGCATGACTGCTCCCTTTAATCCTACTCAATCTACCCTGAACAGGGAAATATCGCAAGCAGAATTTATGGTCCCAAGCTTCAAACACTATTTCTCAGTGTACTTGGAAATGGTTTCAAAATTGATGTTCACTGAAGTTTTAGATCAAAAATTGAGCACAGATAAAACCAAGGTCATGACTAGTCTGCTCACAATTATTTCCGTGAAAGCTTACCTAGGGAGAGTAACCCCACTGTGCTTTGTATCTCAAATGATGAATTAACATGAGAAGCAAAATTAAAGTATTAAGAAATGTAGGTCCTTAAGCTGTCTGAAAAGTATTCAGGCATGACCTCACCAATTAAGCCACTAACATGATATGACAAGCAGGTCAGACAGGCTTAGAGAGTGTCTAGAACTCAAATAGTCCCTGGGCTCAGGTGAGTATACACAGTGTAAAGGGAGAGATTGCAGCTGTAAATTATGGATTTTAGAATAGAATTGAACAACTACTTGCATATGCTCTCTAGAATATTCCTAACAGGTATATTCTAAGAGCACATGATATTAGAATATATTTTCTATTATAAACATTGGTTAAGGATTTAGTATTGTTTATCTCAGAGACCCATGATGGCCAATGCATGTAAATTTGGAGTAGTAAAAAGAAACATTAATACTGTCTGTGGATGGAGAGAAAATATTATTTGATACCTTGTCTAATATGTATGTGTAGGAGAACAAGCCATCATTTTTTAGTTTTATCTAATTTATCTTAACAAGGATATAAACATGCATATTCCAATTTAATGAAAGAAGAATAATATATTAAAACATTTAAAATACATGTAATCCATATTTTATAAAATGGAAGAGTCAAATTATGTCACTTACATATAGCTTTTGTTTAATTATTGAATCAGTTCATATTCTGACATTATTCTATGAAAACAATCATAAAGAAGATAAATACATTGCATCAGTTTATTAAATTCTTACAACATACTTTTTTACTACTAGTGTATATATGACAGTTTCCTAAAAAAAATGTTTTTCTTGACTCATTGAAAAAATGTATCTGCCACATATTTACCTGACCTGTGAACTGTAGAAAATGATTTCTGACATTTTAAACCCAGGCTTCAGATACAGATCAAGCATGGAGAAAATACAGCATGCTTGCTCATAAATACAGCTGAGCAAAGGATAATGAGCATAAATAAAACTGAGAAAATGATCAGCTCAAAGCATGCTAACACTCATTTTGTTCTCCTATATTAAAAGTCGCTACCTAAGACACAGGGGAAATAGGAATGTATAATTATATCACAATGTGTGGGAAGGTGATACTGCTGAAGTTAATTGATTTAAATACTAAGCATTTTCAGAATGTTAAACATTATATATATATATATATATATATATATAATTTATCTCCTACCAGATCTGTATTTGATGGAAGTAATTAAGAAGTTAGGAAGTTTGGATCACAGCTACCACATTTCACAAGTCTCCAAATAAGACAAAATATTTAAAGAATAAAATGATTGCAAAGTGTACATGCTTTTTGCTATTTGTCCAGCAGGAAAATAAGTATATTAGACAGTATAAACATATTCTAATGAGTTAACTATGATGTCTCCTAATGCTTAATTTACATTAGACTGTATAAGCAGACCCAGGTCCCACGATAGACTGACTCCATCCAGATCTTCGAATAAGTAAAATATTCAGTGACATGAGCCTAGGACACCTCTACAATGATCAACATCACTCTCTGGATGTTTTAGATTTGGCTTCAGTCTATGGACGTATTAGTTGTCATCAGAAGACTCCAATCTCTTTAATATCTTTGTCAGTTGCTTCCATTCATACATTGAATTCATACATACAAATGACCTCCACGTGCTAAGCTCACCTACTACCGTCTTAAGGAAAGTCTCTTGACCATAAAGGGAGAGTTTACTTCCCCCACGTGGGAATATTTTTCTCTGCACATTATAACATGAAAAATGTCATATTAGATTTTATCCATATTTCTTTCTTATGCCTCTTCCAACTAGGTTAGTTCCTTGAGATCAAAATATTTCATAGATCATAGTCTCCCCATGACATCCCCAGATGCATAAATATATATGAAGTTGAAAGAAAGTATTTGGAAATTAGTAATATTTGCTTTCTCATTAAAGAGCTTATGGCTACTGTCTAATATTGTAATGGAAGAGAATTAACCATGCAAATAGAAATTATAAAGAAAATAAAGGGGTTCTTTGAATAAAATATGTAGAATATCTGATATCTATAAGACATTTTTGTCAAGTGACTTTTGTGAAGTTGAAAGGTAAAAGTCATGTATACTTTCTTTTGATTGAGCTTAAAATCTAACAAATTAGAGTTCTACGTCATTCAGTATAAAATAGCCAGAGGCTCAGTTGATTGTATGTGTAACCTCAGCTAGTAAGAAAGATTCCCATGTCAAGGCTAGTCTGAGACATTTTTTCTATAACCAGTTCTCAATAAAACAAAATACAAAATATATTTAAAGTAATATATGCGATTACATGGCAAAATAATAAATCAGATTCACAAAATAATAAATCAGATTTCATATATATATACATAAATCTACAATTTCCTAGCTCTTAATTAATATATTTAATCCAATGTCATTACTATGAGAGTGTTAGGAAAGTATTATTTAAAATAGTCAAATAATTAAAATATGGATTCTCCTAAAATTGTAAGCATTCACTTATGTTCCAAAGTAAATTGCAAACAAATATATTATGATGTCATTTTCTATCAAAAGAAAAGTTGAAACAAAAAGTAATGTGCATCCTTCTGTTGTGTTTATTAAATGTAAATGAGATCTGTGGTGGGGTTGGTGTATTACATACAGCTATTTTGAAGATAAATAATATCAAAGCATAAAAATGAGAATCTTAGCCATCCTGCCCAGCACTTACTTTGTTATAAACAACAAGTAACCTAATGGAGGCTCTTGCAGTGAACTTACTGATCACTACCCTACAGCAGGGAGACGGCTCAAGTTTGACTATTGTTAAATGGTGTGGGACATTGGTCAGTATTCTGTCAATTATATTCTAAATAAACACTGATTGGCCAGTAGTCAGGCAGGAAGTATATGTGGGGCAACCAGACAGGAAGTAGAGGCAGGTCACTGTGAACAGGAGAATTCTGGGCAGAGAACACAGTCCTGGCCCAGACACAGAAGAAGCAAGATGTTACTGCCCTGCTGAAAAAGGTACCGAGCCGTGTGGTTTAACATATACTACAATAATGGGCTAATATAAGTTATAAGAGTTAATAAGAAAAAAAAGGAAAAAAAGAGTTAATAAGAAGCCTGAGTTAATGGGCCAATCATTTTACAGTTAATGTAGACCTCTGTGTGATTTCTTTGGGACTTAACAATTGTGGGAACCGGGCAGGACAAAATCCTGACAACAGTTAAAGTCACATCCCTGCTGTAATGTTGTTTAACATTAGACAGATAACTAATAATGAAGAACCATTTTTTGTTTCCTAGGTATAAACAAACATTGATGATGGAAAATGAGATATATTAAAGAAGCTATTCCACTCCCATGACCCCCTCTTTTAGAAGATATTTTTCTATGTTTCACAGAATTGCCTAAAATTAAATGATCTGCCTTAGCTGTAGTTGGGCATTTTTTGGGCTGCCAGCTCACAATGACACAAAAACATTATTAGTTATGAAAGCTAACCTTTAGCTTAGGCTTGCCCCCAACTAGCTCTTATAACCTAAATTAATCTGCTTTTATAAATCTACATTCTGCCACATGGACTGGTTTCCCCTCCTCTGGACAGTATGTCTGACTTGTCCCTTGTTTCTGGCATTTACCCACTTTTCTTCCTATAGGTCTTCCTGGAAATCCTGCCTATTCTTAGCTGCTTAGCTATTGGCCATTCAGCTCTTTATTAAAACAATCACAGTGACACATCTTTACAGGGTGTAAACAAATATTCCACAACACTCAGCTTCAAGTTATTGGGATTAGAGGTGTCTTCCACTACTACTAGAAAACAAATAAAAAATTTTAAATAAATCAGTGAACCCCAGTGAAATCCTTTGTACTGGCAGTTGCTTTTTTTTTTTCTTTTAAATATGGAAACACCTTCCCTAGTTCTTCCTTTAACCTATTGACATTTCCTTGGTCAGGTGATCATTCTTGCAGACAGAAATTGATACTGACCTACTTATTTATAAATTCAGATGATGATTGAAGAAAAAGATTACAAGTTTTGTAAAGACTTATTAATTAATAGATATGAAGGCCATAAGAGGGCATTGAGTATTCTTCTATCATTCCTCCCTTTATTGACTTATGGCATGTTCTTTTACTGAACCTATGGTTGAGCTGACAGTCAGTAAATCCAACAGTTCTCAAATCCATTACCCCACTGTGGTTACAGGATTACCTACCATCATAGCTCCTAGATGATTCTAACTCAGATCTTCAAGATTGCACATGTGTTCTTACTCATCAAGACATCTTCCTAACTCTCATTCCTATTTATGTGCAGAGGAAGATTTTTTTCCTCATCCATAACCATGAAAGATCCAACTATTTACGCAGGAAAAATGTTCAGATTAACTTTCATTTACTGCCAGGATTAAGGCTGATACTTTATTCTGTTGTGAGGAATTTAATAAGATAATGTGTCAAACCCAGAATGAGATTAATAAGTATTGAATATAAATCTCATTTGTGCTAATTATATATTATCATTATTATTATTGTCCTGCTATGGGGAATCAAATCCATAGCCTTGCATATGCTAAGTAAGGACCATAATACTGATTTTATTTTTGGTTAGTTACAATAAAATATATGACATACAATGAAGATTAAAGAAAATACTTTTAAATGGTGATGCTTAAATGCTGGGCTTGGTAAACTGAAGTTTCCAGAAAAAAAATTAGCCATACTACCCAGAAGTTTCTGCAAATCCAAATGACTCTCATGACTGTGGTAAGTCCAGAGTAGGATTCTTCTGAACAATATTTAGTCTGTTCCACAGACATGCATTCTTGTTCTCTGTCATTCCATCTCTTTCAGAATCTAGAATCAATTTGACTCTCATTGACATTTGGAATACACTAACTTAGCCAACAACTGATGCCCCACGATCTTAAAACTAAGAATGTCATCACATAAAGTCTGAAGCCATAGCAGAAATTTCCCTGTTTTTTTTTTTTATTTTAGACTGAGTACTTGTGGTCTCTGAAAATGTATATAGCATATGCCTTATTTTCATTTTTCTTTTGTTCTGTGACTAGATTACACTCATGCAATCTCCTCTACAATGAAACATGTGAAGACAGACAACCCAAATCTGTGATCTCAAGCCATAGTCACTCATTTTTTTCCAGGATAACCAATATTTTTCTTTTTTGTGGTAAGAGCTATATTTGGTATCTACAGTTCAGTCTGTGATTCTTTTCTTTTCTGAAATAGACTGGACATGAAATATTGGTCTCAAGGTAGAGTGTGATGTGTGAAGAAGATTACATGATAATGGTGGTGATTCTGGCCACTATTATTTGGTGGTCATGGGGATCAAAGCCAAATTATTTCACATGCTAAGTAAACTAGGTAGCATTTTTAAATTTAATTTCCTAAAATTTTAAATTTTGGGGGAATATAGGATATCATTAAAGACTTATATTTACCATGTAAATAAATCTGAATTTTGAAAACTAAAGTTTCTCAAAGTCTTTGTTTGATGATATAGCAATATTGCTATGATATTTTTCTCTTTCACAGCAAATAATATCCGCTAAACATTTATTAATCTTTGTTGAATAAATTTAATCTTGGCTAATTTTATGCACATATGTAATCCTTTTTGACTACTCACACACACACACACACACACACACACACATACACATTCCTTTCAACTATTAACACTCTTCTTCCACAGAGACAATTTAATATGTTGTCCATGTCTTTTTGTTTTTATTATGCCCTGCTAAGATTAATAAGGACTGTCAATTTTGTCGTATGTAATGAACTATCCATTGGAGAATTGTGAACTCACCAGTAAGTACACAATTCAAGACAATGACAATTCTCCTCCAGAATTCATGTATAGCCAATAGCATCTGTTATCTCTTTAATTTTCATTTATTTGTATTTTAGACTTGCAAATTTCTGAACACATTATAGACTGTGTTGTTATGAGATAAAGTTAATTTCATATCATGGGGCAGAGGTCATTATTTTTAATGTTTTAATTAGGAAAAAAACCTTAGATAAAAAATTCAGGCATCATGTATATACAACTTGATAAACTTGGTCCCCAACAGCTAACCCTTGAACTTATAAATGCATAAATACTCTAAAGCAATAGAAACATTAACATGAATATATGTTAGAACAAGATCAGTTAGATTGACTAACATGTTATGGTCTGGGTAATCCAACAATTCTTGTCTTTCTGATGGAGAGGGTCAGAACCTAGCAGCTGGTCTGTCAAAAAAGACAGAATGCTTCAGAATTCTCAGTGTGCCATTGAAGGTAGAAGATCCAAAATTGCTGTTTCTGCCCACATTGAAAGGCCAAAGAAGCTGAGTTCTTGTGTCAGCAAGAGACTTAACCCCCAACTCTGTTTTCCTGCCACATTATGATTTATTTCTTACCACATACAAATTTCTCAAACTTTCCTTATTATCATTATAAGTTCAATAACAGGAGCCAAAACTCTGTGACTATTATTTTTTTTAATTTTTAAGTGCTTTATCATATAGATTAAAGCATTGCTCATTCATGTTGCTATGGATATGATTGCATGCCTGGGATCTCTCAATAGTTTTAATAATGAATATGAATTTTTCACTTTAGCTTTCTGACAGAAGAAATAAACTACCTCAGATCCCTGCTCTAAATAAATAGCCTGTAGCATCAAGTCTTTTATATAAGCAACATAAATTTAGGCAGTGCTAGCAGATTTCTTTGGCCTCTGTTTTCTTCCATCATTTTCCTGTCTTAAATGATATCTGCCTAAATCCCTATAATTGAGAACATGTAACAGTGAAACTAAACATTGTAATTTCACTCTGGTAGGTCTTTTCCAAAAGCCTCATCATTAGCGGGCCTTGCCTTATTTACCCTCTATATACTATAAGTTTTATTGGATGTGCAAGTGTTAACTGAAATTCAGCCTAAATTGCCTAAGAACCTCAAAGTCTTAATTGTAATTCTTAATGCATTTATTTTTTTGCTTGTGATAAAACACAAACATTTTGAATGTTACTATGAGATATACATTTTTCCTCACTATAATAAATTTGCTCTTTCAACTTACCTTACAATAAACATCCGATGTAGGGCTGATTTCCTCCTAAGAATCAAATAGTCAAGTTAGAATTTCAGCTCTTTGTAAATAATGACAAGCTGCAATTTCCTTTTTTTAGGGGCCTTGAGTTTATGACTAAATTCAAATTTTATTTTTTCTGACCAAGTGTTTTGCTAAAACCGTAACATTTTACTCAGAAATTTTTTGGTTAGTATTTATGGTCAGTAGTGTTCTAGAATCATAATAAACATAATTATTTTCAGATTAATCAGTTTTAGGAACTCTTTTGGTTATTATAATAGACACTAGGCACATGGAATGACAAAACACATTAAAAGAAAAGAAAAATTGGCTGATTAAATACTTATTATAATAAAATATGAACATTTATTAAATTATAAGATCTGGGTGCATTTATTATTTTATCTTATTTTCAGTGATAAACTACAGGGAATGTGACTAACAAACCAATTCATTACACTGAAAAGAGAAACAATTGTGAGAAAATTGCTGACAAACATCTCAAATTGTAAAGTATAACAATATAGTATTCATTAGACTACATTTATGGGAAAACAATATCAAGTGCTTTGTTATGTTGCTATGTTCTAACATGATGTCAGATTTCAATACACTGACCTAACAGCAATGAAGTCTTAACAGCTTCAGCAGCCTTCCTTAAAATAAAGACTATTCCTTCATCCAAATAACGGTTTTCAGTTCTGGATTACTAAATAATTTATTTTCAAGCATGATGTAGAATTTATCAGTGAACACATAATTCTGCCAGTCAGCGTAACCACTTAATAGTCATATTCCATAATACCTCAACAAAGCTTTTCAAGTTCAAAAGTGTAATTTTCATGATGCAGACTTTTTCTTATACTCTTAGATTTTTTCAGAAAGTTGGCAAACTGGCTTATGTTTTCAGACTTCTTTTCCTTCTTCTATACCTTAGGTTTGGCCTTTTCATGGTGTCCCATATTTCCTGGATATTTTGGTTTAAGCTTTTGCTATATTTAATGTTTTCTTTGACTGATGAGTTTATTTCCTCTATTGTATCATCAGTGCTTGAGATTCTCTCTTCCATCTTTTCTTTTCTGCTGTTCATGCTTGTTTTTGTGGTTCCTGATAGTTTTCTCATGATTTCAGTTTCTACAATTCCCTTGGCTTCTGTTTTCTTTACTGTCTCTATTTCAGTTTTATAGCCATGAACAGTTTTTTCATATGTTTGATTGCTTTTTCTTGGTTTTCTTTAAGGGATTTGCTAATGTCTTCCAATTTTTTGTTTGTCTTTTTCTCCATTTCTTTGAGGGAATTTCTAATTTCCTCTTTAAGAGTTTCAACATTCTCCTGAAGTATTTTTTAGGTTATTTTCTTCTGCTTCGTCTATATTTGGTTGTTCAAGTCTTGCTGCTGCAGGGTCTTTAGGTTTTACTGGTGTGGTGTTGTTCTTTCTGTTGTTGTTTGTTCTTACCTTTTCTACTCATCTTTTCCTCTAATAGGTGAGGATGGAGCTGTCTGAGATTCTGTTGATTAATCTTCTAGGTGCCAGTAAATACAAAGCTCACATGATTGTTTTTCGTGGTAAAGTCAGTGTCATGGTTCTAGTTACCCCGTTGGTCACTCCTTGTTCCTAGAGATCACTCAGCACATTTGGGCTTTGCTCAGCTCTTTGAGGCTTGCTGTCTCAGGCCTACTATTGCCTAGGTTACTGGCTTTGACTTGTTTCTGTAAATTCTGGTCTGGATCCCCTCCTGCAGAGGTACCGAGCTCAGAGCTGGTCCTGCAAACGTCTCTGCTCCAGTCTACTCCCTCGGAGTTGCCAGGCTCGGGTGTGCCCAGAACTGCAGAGGATCTGGCTTAGGCTTACTCCCTCAGAGGTCCCAGGCTCATGCTGGGACTCACAGAGTTTTCTGGTTTCTGCCTATTCCCTTTGATGTCCCAGACCAATGCTCAGACCCGTAGAGGTCCTGGCTCAGGCCTACTCCCTCTGAGATCTTAGACTCATGCCTGGACCCATAGAGATCTTTGGTTCCTGTCTACTCCCTTGGAGGTCAGAGATTCAGGCTCAGACCCACAGGCAACCTGGCTCAGCCCTAGTTCCTCAGAAGTCCTAGACTCAAGCCCTGACTCACAGGGTTCCTGGCTTAGATCTATTCCCTTGAAGGGTCCAGATTCACATCTGGACTCTCAATGGTCTCTGGCTCTGGCTCACTTGCTCAGTGGTTATTCTCGTTTACTTGTTCTGGTGGAGCTCACTGTCACAGGTCTGCTCTCATGATGTTAATTTTTAACAACTGAATAATACTCCATCATAAAAACGCACCATATATTCTTTTTCCATTCTTCTGTTGAGAATAATCTAGGTTGTACTGGTTTCTGTATATTATGAATAAAGCTGAAATAAACATAGTTGAGCAAATTTCTTTATAGTAGGATGGAGAATGCTTTGAGTATATGCCCAAGTGTTGAATAGCTGGAGGTAGATTGATTTCCAGTTTTCTGAGAAACCGCCATATTGTTTTCCACAATGTGTGGAAAAGATTGCACTCCCACCAGCCATGGAGGAGTGTTTCATTTGCTCCATATCCTTGCTAGTGTGAGTTGACATTTGTGTTACTGATTTTAGCCATTCTGACAGGTGTAAAATGACATCTCCAAGTATTTTTGATTTACATTTCCTTGATGTCTAAGGATGTTGAATATTTCATTAAGTGTTTTTCTGTCAGTTGAGAGTCCAATGTCTAGAAATCTCTGCTTATCTCTGTACCACACCTTTAAAATTGGATTAATTATTTTATTCATATCTAATCTATTGAGTTCTTATATATTCTGGATATTAGCCTTCTCTCAGATGTGGAGTTGTTGAAAATCTCTTCCCATTCTGAGACAGCTGCTTTGTCCAACTGACTGTGTCCTTTGCCTATGGATACTTTTCAGTTTCATGAGGTGCCACTTATTATTTGTTGACCTTAATGCTTGTGCTTTTAATGTTCTCTTCAGAAACTCCTCTCCTGTGCCAATAGATTCAATACTATCCCCAATTTCTTTTCTTTAAGATTCATGACAAGTACTTTTAGGTGGAGGTCTTTGATATACTTGGAGTTGAGTTCTGTGGTAGGTGATAAATATGGGTCTATTTGAATTTTTTTTACATGCAGAAATCCAGTTTGACCAGTACTCTTTGTTGAAGAATCTGCATTTTTTTCCAGTGTGAATTTCTCACTTTATAAAAAATAAGGTGTCCATACGTGTGCTGATTCATGTCTGGGTCTACAGTTCTATTCCATTAAACAATGTATCTGGGTTACGCTAATACCATATGTTTTTTATTATTATAGCTCTGCAGTACAACTTGAAGTCAGAGATGGTGTGACCTCTAGCAATTATTTTATTCAAAATTGTTTAAGTTATCCTTGGTTTTGTGTTTTTTCATTGAATTTGAGACTTGTCCTTTAGATGTCTGTAAAGAAGTGTGTTAGAATATTGATGAGGATTTTATTGAATCAGGTTGACTACTTTTACTACGTTAATCCTACAGATCAATGAATACAGGAGACCTTTCCATCTTCTGATATATTCTTCAATTTCTTTCTTCAAAGATTTGAAGATATTTTATCATTCAATTATTTTACCTGCTTGGTTAGTGCAATCCTAAGATATTTTTATTATTATTATTATTTGAGGCTATTGTGAAAGGTGTTTTTCTGATTTCTTTCTCAGTCTATTTATCCTTTGTATATAAGAGGCTACTGATTTTTTTCAGTTAATTTTGTATCAAGCCACTTTGCTTAAAATTTTTATAAGCTATAGGATTTCCCTGGATGAATGTTTAGGATTATGTATGCTATTATAGCATCTGTAAATAATGATCATTTGAATCTTCCATTTCCTATTTGTACCACTATAAGTTGTCATATTGCTCTAGCTAAAACTTCATGTACCACAAATACTATATTGAATAGATATAGAAAGAATGAATACCCTTATCTTGTTCCCAATTTAGTGGAATTGTTTTGAGTTCCTTTTCATTTAATTATATTTGTTATAAATTTCCTTTTTTATGTTGAGGTGTGTTTCTTGCATTTTTAATATCTCTAGGGCTTTTAACAAGGATGGGTTTGTGAAGGAAAATGTGAATAAATTAATCCCACACTAACTCAGAATTAAGTACAATAAGGAGTTCTTTAATTAAGGGGGATTTACAAATCACAGTCCTCAGCAAGAACAGGGAACAGGAACTGATTCCAGCATCTAGGCGAGAGAGTGGGGCATGTGAGTACATACCTTTTTGGTACCCAAGGCCACACCCAACCTGGTGCAGCCTCTCAAAGGCCATTGTCTGAAGGAGTTTCCTCATCACTTCTGCCTTTTTTCTATATATGAGAGTTCCAAATCCAATATAAAACTATATAAATAAGATCATATATCAAGTATAAAAATTAGAATTATAGCCAGCATAAACAATATTAATCAAGAAGCATATGCTAACTGTTTTAAGAATTATTTTATCCTAAGGAGTCTAAGTCTTATATAAGAAATGGTTTGGCTAAGTCATAAGGAAAAAGTAAATATGACTACCTAGTCTTTAACCCCATAGACCTGAGAGGGAGAAAATATTACTTGTGTAGGCAGGAAGTGCAATCAAGCAGTTTCTGAAATGTGCAGTAGATGACAGAGACAACTGGACACTTGGGAAATCACCCCAAAACTCATTTGCAAAATTGGAGCAAACAACTTTGACTAAGGCCTAGAGTAACTGACAAACCATTTTCAGAGGCAGGAATGTTGTCAAAACTGTCTTACACTGTCTTGTCAAGGTTTGGCAGTTTTTCTCTTGTATCCTGCTTGTGCAGTAGGGACAACATACATTTTCTCAGTGGTCAAGGCATGGGCAGTTCCTTGCCCAAAGGCCAGTTTTGTTGAAAAGAAAACAAGCTCCAAGTGGAGTGTCTTTGGTGTGCAACATTCTCTCAGGAATAGATTGGTGCTGCCAGAAGCAATCGTGTCTCACGTCAACAGAACATTAAGTTATTTAAATGCCATATTCCTTAGTTCTCTGAAGTGGTTGAAGATTATCTATCTATATGGAATACAATCTCTATGTATTAAAGAACCTAATTAATCAAAAAATAAGTATGACAAATATGGATGACTATTGACCGATAATTCTTAAAAAACTCTAGAGCCTAAAGACTAAGGCTTCTAATTAGAATGTTAAACAATCTTTAAACAACTGTGTAGCAAATGAGGATAATGACCTTAAAATGTAAACAAAGTATCTTGATCAGAGGTAGAAATATATAGTGCAATATAATAAATATATTCTAAAATTGTGTCACTATACAAAATATCTTAAGTAGAGGAGGTATGCATGTATACAATATGATGAAATAACTTTGTATAGGTTTATAACTATTGCAAACAGAAATAATAATGTATTCAATATAACAAATATAATTTGAATTTGTAACAATATATAAGAATCTATACAAATGCAAATGATCTATAAATAATAGTTAACAAGTATTTACTCTATTACTCACTATTATGATTAGTGTGAGTAAGCTCACACTAATCTACCTATAGTGACTGAAAAACTGCTAATAAAGATGTGAAATTGTCTTTGAAATTTCCTACTTCATAAAAAAAGGATACTATAGGCCTAGAGGCTGAAGATGGATTCCCCAACATTACCCAAGAACATTGGGTGACTATCCAGACAGCAAGAAGTTTCTGTCAATTCTAAAGTTTTGGAAGTTGCTTTCAATGCACTTTCTGTTTTCTTAGATAATATTATATCCTTCTGGAATTTTTCATTTTGTTAAAGAAAGATAGTTATAAATAAAAAAACATAAATTAGATATAAAACATTAGACTCACAAAATATAATAGATAATAGAATATTTTCATTAATTTGTCAAATATAAATGGAATAAATATTACAACTATATTTTTTGCTTGAAACTGTTTTGTTGTATGTAATCTTTTTATGTTAAATTTAAAACATTATTTTTAAATTAGAATATATTTTATTGCCATTGGTTAATAAAGAAGCTGCTTTCAGCCAATGACTTTACAGAATATAGCCAGGCTGGACAAGATATACAGAGAAAGTAGGCAGAGTCAGGGAGATGTCATGTAGCCACTGGAGTGGCCTGAGAACCTTATCAGTAAACCACAAGTCTTGTGGTAAAGTGAAAAATAATAAAAATGGGTTAATTTAAGATGTAAGAGCTAGCTAAAAATATGTTTAAGTAATTGACCAAATAGTTTTACAATTAATATAGTTTCTGTGTGATTATTTCAGGTCTGGGCAGCTAGGAATGAACAAGCAGGAGCTACCTATAGGTTTAGAATGTTGGCAAAGGCCTTTTCACAATCAAATGTGATGATTATGTGATTTTTTTTCTTTCAGTATATTTATATATTGGAATACATTTACCAATTTTCATATATTAAACCATCCTATCACTTCTGGGATGAAGATTATTTGTTCAAAGTAGATGATCTTTTTATGTGTTCTTGGACTTGGTTTACAAATATTTTTCAAATCTGTTCATGAGGAAAACTATTTTGTAATTCTCTTTATTACTTGTTTATGTGGTTTGTGTATCGGGTAACTGTGACATCATAAAAGAAATTGGGCAATGCGCCTTCTCTTTCTACTTTGTGGAATAATTTGAGATGAATAGGCATTAGTATGTATTTGAAAATCAGATAAGATTCTACACTGAAACTGTCTTTTCCTTGGCTGTTTGGTTGGGAGACATTTAATAACTACTTCTGTTTCACTAGGGGTTGTTGGTAAATTCAAATTATTTATCTGGTTTTGTTTAAATTTTTGTATATGTTATATATTGAGAAAATGATTCATTGCTTTTTATATTTTATGATTTTTGATGAGACAGATTAATAAATTTTAAAGTATGACCTTTTAAATCTCCATATTTCCCAGATATCTGTTCTTATGTCCCATTTTTAGTTTCTGATTGTTTAATTTCAATATTATTCCTCTGATTTTTGTGAATTTGGATAAGGTTTGTCTTTTATCTATATTTTTTCATAGAATGAATTCTTTCTTTCATTGATTCTTTAAATTGTTCTTTTTCTTTTTTATTGATTTCAGCCCTCAGTTTGATTATTTCTTGCCATTTACTCCTCTTGTGTATGATTAATTCTTTTTTTCATAGTTTTCAGGTGTGCCATTAAGTTTCTAGTATTAAATCTCTCCATAGTTTTTTTCCTTAGTGCTATGAACTTATCTCTTAGAACCACTTCTGTTGTGTTCCATATGTTTGGCTATGCTGTGTATTCATTTTCATTGAATTTTAGAAAGTCTTTAACTTTTTTACTTTTTCCTAAACCCATTTTTAACTGGTACAGAGATTTTCTACTTGCATGAGTTTGTAAGTTTTCTGTTGTGTCTCTTGTTTATATCATTGATATCCTATTTTAATTTGTGCTGATCTGATAGGATGCATGGAGGTACTTCAATTTTTTTCTTTATGTTGCAACTTGCTTTGTATCTGAGTGTATAGTTAATTTTGAAGAAAGTTCCATGATGTGCAGATAAGAAAGTATATTCTTTTGTGTTTGGGGGAAATGTTCTGTAATTATCTGTTAAGTTAATTTGGATAATCCTATCTGTTACTTCTAGTATTTATCTGATTAGTATTTTTCTGAATGAACTGTCCATTGGTGAGAATGGGTATTGAATTCTCCCACCTGTGAGGATCAATATTTGATTAAGATATAGTGATATTTCTTTTACAAAATTGTCTGTCCTTGTTCAGGGGACATAGATGTCTTAACATCTAATTGAAATGTTAAATATTATCTAGAAGGATTTTTTTCTTTGGTGACTATGTACTGTCCTTCCATGTCATTTTTGATGAGTTTTGGTTTTGAGTCTAGTTTACTAGATATTAAAAAAACTACACCAACTTGTTTCTTAGAACCATTTGCTTAGAATATCTTTTTCCAATTCTTTAAACTGAGATAAGTATATGCTTGATATTGAGGTGTGTTTCTTGTATGTAGCAGAAGGATTGGTCTTGCTTTCTCGTCATTTTGTTAGTCTGTTTTTTTTTAAGCTGGATAATCGAGTCCCATTGACATTGAGAAATATTAATAACAAATCATTGTTGATTCTTGTGATTTTGTTGTTGTTGGTTGTGGTGGTGTGTGTGTTTGTTTGTGTGTGTGTGTGTGCTTATCTTTTTTTGGTGGAAGATTATTTATTTTAATTTCATGGATGAAGTTAACCTCTTAGGTTGGAGTATTTCTTCTGGCATCTTCTATAATGCTGGAATTATAGACATATATCATTAAATTTTGAATTTATTATTGAATATCTTTTCTTTCAAGACAAGGTTTCTCTGTGTCTTTGGAGCCTGTCCTGGAACTAGCTCTTGTAGATCAGGCTGGCCTCAAACTCACAGAGATTTGCCTGCCTCTGCCTACCAAGTGCTGAGATTAAAGGCGTGTGTCACCATCGCCTGGCTTAATTTTTTACATCTGTGTTAATTGAAAGTTTTGCTCAGTATAGTAGGCTAGGCTAGCATCTTGGGTCTTTTAAAATCTGCAGCACATCTTACAGGCCCTTAAGTCTATTATCATTTCCGTTGAGAAGTGAGGTGTAATTCTAATAGGGCTGTCCTTATATCAATTATGGTTGTTTTCCATTGCAGGTTTTAAATTTCTTTCTTTGTTCTGGATGTTTAGTGTTAGAAGGAGGCCACTTGTTGTTTCTCAGCCACCCAGATAGATTAGACCTAATGTAATCACACAAAAACTGTATTAATTAAATCTCTGCTTGGCCCATTAGCTCTAGCTTCTTATTGGCTAACTCTTACATATTAATTTAACCCATTTTTATTAATCTGTGTATCACCACAAGGTTGTGGCCTATCAGTAAAATTTCAGTACATCTATCTCTGGCAGTGCCTTTATGTGCTCTCTCTGACTATACCCTTCATTAGTGTTTTAATATTTATATGGCAAGGATTTTTTTTTTGTCCTATCTACTTGCTTACCTTGATTTTGTACCTGGTGTAGGAGGCCCTTCTGTATTGCTGTTGCTTTCATTGGTTGAATAAAGAGACTGCCTTGGCCTTTTGATAGGGCAACCCTTAGGTGGGTGGAGTAGACAGAACAGAATTCTGGGAAGAAGGACAGACAGGCAGACGCCATGGTTTTCCTGCCTGAGATGGACGCTGATTAGACTCATGCCAGTAAGCCACAGTCAAGTGGTGCTACACATTGGGTTAAATTAATATGTGAGAGTTAGCCAATAAGGGGCTGGAGATAATGGACCAGGCAGTATTTAAATGAAAACAGTTTCTGTGTAACTATTTTGGGGGTTAAGCTAGCCAGGCGGCCAGGAGCCAGGAGGTGGGACACAGCCAAGGATGGCTGGGATGGCAAGCAGCCCGCCTCCTCATTCCTACATGTACCTTTATAGATATCTCCTACTTCAGTTTAGGAAAATTTTTCTTCTGTGATTTTGCTAATATTTCATGATTTTTGAGTGGGTTTCTTAGGTTTCCTTTATACTTATTATTCTTACATTCTATCTTTTCATAGTGTCCTAGATTTGCTGGATACTTTGAATCAGGAATTTATAGATTTAACACCTGCTTTGACTGATGATTCCATTTCTTGCATTTAATCTTCAATGCCTGAGATTCTCTTTCTTTCTTACTTCTGTCAGTGAAGCTTGCCTCTGTAGTTCCTGCTCATATTCCTTAATATTTTATTTTCAAAATTTTCTCAATTTGGGCTTCCTTTATTGATTCTGTTTCCAATTTCTGGTTTATAACAGTTTTATTTATTTCCTTACACTGCTTGTTTGTGTTTTATTTCTTATTTTTAGGGGGTTTCTCTTTAAGGATCTCTATCATATGCATAAGATCATTTTAATAGGTTTTTCCTACCTCAGCTCTGTAGGAATACTCTGGGGCTGCTGTAGTAGGAAAGCTAGGTGATAGTAGAGACATATTTGGCTCTCTGTTATTGACTATGTTTTCATGGTTGCTTCTTGTAATTAGAGTTGGTGATAATTATAGGTGTAGATGTTGATTTCTGGATTTATCTTTCTTGGGTGTGTATTTATTTCATAGTTTCTGTTTCATATCTAAATTTTTTGAGAGTGTTATGGCTGTGTGCTGCCTGTTTTCCTATCCAGTTCACTAGGTATATTTACAGGGAATATTGGTTGGTGCCGAAGGTTGGGATACTAGGATGATTTGGAAGAAGAAAGTTTGGAGGTCTTTGTGGCCAGTTGGGTATAGGCTCAGAATGGAGAAGGAGATCATAGCAGGTTGTCTGCTGCATAGCTGGAGATGAGACTAGTGGGATTGGATCACAGTAAAAGCAGAAGTGCTATGAATCTGCCTTCCCTCTACTTGATGACCTGGGAGGAGGGGCCCTTGGGTTAGTTCAGGATACCTGCTGAAATTCTGGTCTGGAACAAAGTAACAAGTGGGAGCAGGGAATTTAGAAGGGGCAGATCTGTGGTACCCACAGGAAATGAGAACAGTGGGAAGGCTGTCACAGCTGTTCTGCTGCAGAGTTGGGGATGAGACTAGGTGACCGGGTCTAGGAGAGGGGAGAATATTTGGGGTCAGCCTAACTGATTTTTGACAAGCATGGTTTGTTGTTTAACAGGGGGTGGCTACCATAATTGTCGGCCTGGGTACAGTGAAGACTTGGGGGAAAGGCATTAGGAAGGAATGACTTGTGGGATCCACAGATGTGACGGGGATGGCACAGAGAAAGCTGCAGCTAGTGTTGTGTTGCAGCACTAGGGACAAGAGTGAAGGATTGTGTCCAAGGGAACAGGGATATCTATATCTTCTTAAAATCATATTGAGTTGTTGGCCAAAGAGGTATAATAGGTATCCCCCAAACAACCCAGGTTGTTGCCAAAACAATTGGTTGCTCTCCAAAACTGGACACCAAAGGTCTATTGCTGAATATTTCACAGACACAAAACATTGAATGTGGAGAGGTATCATTGCTGCCTACATAGAGCCTCCACACCTACTTACTAGAGTCATTGGTACAGGATAATATTCTGCAAGCTGTCAAAGGGGTAAACATTAAACCAGTCACAATCACTTTATCTACAATGGTGTACTGCCTGAAAGATATGCTAGTGCAATGGTAGCACTAAGCTTGCACAAGTAACCAAGCAATATCTGACTTAAGTCCAACTCCAAGAGTTACCATATCTGATACAGTCACTGCCTCAGTGACTAATATCCAAAGACTTGACAGCTCAGGGGCCTAAAGTAAAACCAAATACTACTGTTCAAAGAAAACAATATAAAACAAACAAACAAATGTAGAGATAAAAGACTCTCAATGAAATTTTGTTATACTCATAGAGCAGTACCTTGTTTTGCCATCACCAGAGAAGCTTGCTCCTACTACAGATGGGAAAAACACCACAGAGACACATAGCCAGACATTATGTAGAGAGTGAGAGACCTTGGAAAACTCAGGCCATCAATTCCCTTCCTTCAGGTTTAAGGGACACCAAAAGAGGAGGAGAGTTTACCTCAAGGAAACCAGCATGAGGAAATCTCACTATAACTCAGAGGATGAGTGGGGCCACATGCACACAGTCTGAATGGGTTCGCACCATGTCTCTTGTGTTTGTATCATGGCTTCCAGTTTAAAGTGGATTATGGGATTCCTGAGTGTGTGAACATGTCAGTCTCTGGTTCTTGAATGTTCTCTCAGGCTCTTTTTCTTTCTTTTTTTTTTTTTTTTTTTTTGGTTTGTTTGTCTTGTCCACCTCTGATGTGATAGCTTCTGTTTCATCTTATATTGTAATATTTTATTTTATTGTTATCCCTTAGAAGCCTAATTTTTTTTCTAATGAGAGACAGCAATAGAGTGGAAATGGATTGGAGAGATGGTAGAGAAGAACTGGGAGGAGTAAAGTTAGGGTGAACTTTAATCAAGTTATTTTATGTTAGGAAAGAACCTATTTACAAGAGAAGGGAAAACAAAATTATAAATTTATCTGTTACTGTGTGTGTACTCTTGACCATTTTATGAGAACCAGATGCTTAATGAAATAAAGTATAATATGTATGATCTTATTGTGTTGCAAATCAACAGTCAACATCACAACTCATAAAACACAAGTCAGAGGAAAGAAGAATCACAAGAGATTTAAGTGGAAGCTTTAAAAAGATAATATCTAGATTAAAATTTAGGAATTAGCTATTTCTTTGATGATATAATTTTAGTACAGATAAGCATCAGCATTTACCTTGAAAGCATGAAATACATTGTCTGGTATCACTCTAGATTTTAGAAAGGTTTATCAACCACAATTTCCCTTTATATTATTCTCTTAGGATGCGTTACATGTTCAACTTTGTGGAGTCGGAATATTGCTTTAGAAATGTTAAGGCAGATCATTTTCTTTTAATTAATTTCTTTGTTTATCCAAACTTAATGTTTTTATACTCATGCTGAAGTGAAAAATAATATTCATCACTTTTAAGGAATGAATATGGAACTGAAGACTTTAAATTTTCATCTTTGAAATGCAAAGCAGAAATACAAATGAATAATTCAAGTACTTCCAAAAGCCTTGAAGATATTTTGTTGTTTACATTTACATGGCTTTAGTTCACTCACACACGACCAACTTTCAGAAAGCCAGTGAGAAAGATGAAAAAAAGACTAATATTTTTCTTTTCTTTGCTATTTCTTTTCATCTACCCCTCTGCATTATCTTTCTTTCCTTGGTATGTTTTTTCCCCTACAGAAGCAATCCAGAGGGACTTGTTTCATAGCAGAGTAAAATGCAGGATAGATTTTTTTAGTTAGTTAATCTGCGATATGAAAAAGCACTAATCCTTGATGGATATTTTCTCATCCTTTCTGCATATTTACACGGCCCTTCTTGAGGACAATTTACTTTTACTTTTTTATTTCATATATGAATCCTACTTCAGTATAATTTATTATACTTAGTAGAACCTGATAAATTTTTACCATGTAAAATATATTGATTTGCGGCTAAAAGAAAGATAATAGAATTTGTGGGAATATGATTAAAGAAGGGAGTCCCTCACCCCATTATCTGATTGACTTCTTTGCCAGCTGCAAAAAAGAACCATATCAGTATAATTAATATATGCTGTGATAGTCTGACAAAGAGATGCCCATCTTTTCACATGTTGATGTTTTGAGATTAAACAACAATGAACCAGCCTTTGCACCTCCATTTTTATGACCTTAGTAGGCCCTCATTCTTATTCCTGACCATTTTCTGGGAATCTCAACAATACTATTAATATTGATTACAATGGTTAACAATTTAAAAATGCTGCGCTTTTCCACATTCCTGTTACCTAAAACTTGGTCTCTTCTATTGAAATACTGTCTGGACCTTTGGTGGTGCAACTCTGCTCCAATCATTCATTTTCTGGTACACAATCCCTACAGATTCATTGGTTCAAAAAAGGTTTACTTTGTTGGACTTAGTTTTTGTTCTGACATTGGTACCCATTTGAGGTGAACAGGTGTTTGATCATAATTTTCTCGAAATTAACATACAACAACAAGGTCAAGATATATTGTCTAAGATCTTTGGTTTGTTTCATGTTCCACCATTGTTTATACATTAATCTAATGCAGAAAATTGTGAAAGAATTGAAATATGGATTTGGGACAAGAGAGATGTTTGTTTTCATGCCAATATCTCTCTACCACAGTTACTAAAACAATCACTTATATTGAAACCATGCACTCCCAGGACTTTTCTTTAACAAATTAAAATTAATCTCTTATTATGTGCCTGACAGTACTTAGTTTATAGCTATCTAAAGACGCCAATTACTCTTTATTGTACTTTAGTTATTTGTGTTCACGTTTTATTTTCCCCAGTAGAAATATGTTTGAAAGCCAGGGTAATTTCTTATTTATCATTTAACTGCTTACAAAATATAGTGTAACATCTCACCTAGAATAAGAATAAGAATAAGAACTTAATAATCCTTCTTTGGCAGGGAGGAAGGTGAGATTAATAAATTAATCTAAATATGTATGCGATGGTTATATTTGGTTGTCAACTTGACTACACCTGGAATGAATAGAGATCCAAAAATTACTTTACTGAACACACCTCTGAGGGATTTTAAATGAACCATTTGAGGTGGGAAGATTCATCTGTAATGTGGATCTTTGTAGTGGGACGATACATCTTTAACCTAAATCTTTGGAGGCAGGAAAAATCTCATTCTATATTAAAGAACATGGAAACAACAAGTTATTCCTTTTGACCACTTGCTCCATTCTTTTTTTCCATATTCTTTTATTTTTCATTCAAAAATTTACACTTCCTCCCCTTCTCCAAGTCCCCTCCCACTCCCCCACTACCCCTCCTCCCTCCCCCTGGTTCCTTAAGAGGGGGCAGGGTACCCTGCCCTGTGGGAAGCCCAAGGCCCTCCCCCCTTCATCCTGGCCTAGGAAGGTGTGCATCCATATAGACTAGGTTCCCCAAAAGCCAATACATGCAGAGGAGATAGGTCCCAGTGCCATTATCATTAGCTTCTCAGTCAGCCCCCATTGACAGCCACATTCAGAGATTCCGGTTTGATCATATGTTCATTCAGTCCTGGTCCAGCTGAATTTGGTGAGCTCCCATTAGATCAGGCACACTGTCTCAGTTGGTGGACCAGCCACTCGCGGTCCTGACTTCCTTGCTCATCTTCTCCCACCTTTTGCTCTTCGACTGGACCTTGGGAGCTCAGTCCATTGCTCTGATATGAATGTGGGTCTCTGTCTCTATCTCCATCGATCAGACGAAATTTCTATGGTGGTGATCAAGATATTCATCAATGTGACTATGGGACAAGGCTAGTTCAGGCACCCTCTCCTCTGCTGCCCAAGTACCTATCTGGGAACATCCCCGTGGACACCTGGGATTCCCTTTAGAGCCAAGTATCTTGCCAATCCTAAAATGACTCCCTTCATGTAGATATCTTATTCCCTTCTCCAATATCCACCCTTCCTCCATCTTCATCCTCCCACTCCCCCAAGATCTCCCCAGTCCTTCCCTTCTCCCTTCTCCCTCCCCTTCTCCCCTTTGCCTACCTCCCCCACCCCTACCTCCACTCGTATCTCCGCTCTCATTCTTCCAACTTCTGCCCACCCTGCAATCTTGTTTGCTTCCAATTTCCAGGAGGATCTATATATGTTTTCCTTTGGGTTTACTTGGCTTCTCTAGGCTTGTGAGCTATAAGCTTAATGTCTTTTGTTTATGGCTAGGGTCCACTAATGAGTGAGTACATACCATAATCATCTTTCTGGGTTTGGGTTACCTCACTCAGGATAGCGTTTTCTATTTCCATCCATTTGCATGCAAAATTCAAGATCCATTTTTTCATTGGCATTAGAGGCTACTTCTTTGGGATTCTAGTATAATACTTATGCCCAGTTGAGACATCTAGTCTCATGACTGAACAACTGCTGGATCTTGAACTGTCCATTCAGAAGCAGCTATTTCTGGATTAGTTTGATCAGAGCCTGAAAGTCATTTTAAAGTTCTATTACTATAGATAACAGCAAATTATACAACACACAACCTACACTAATAATATTAGCCCCTGGAGATTATGGAAATTAGAAACATAGTTTTAGGAAAAATTGAATATGTTTATCATGTAAGATTTACTAATTAACAGTAAGATTTCTATAATGTAGAAATAATGTAGGGTTTCAAAAACAATGAAAAATCTTTAAAGAGGTGTTCAAAATACATGAAATTTAAAAAGAAGTTTCCCTTTATGTTTTATTTTTGTTTGTCAGCTACCCTCAAATGTTGACTTACATGTGACCACTAAGATGTGCCAGACTTTGTTATTTTGTGGTTAATAAATGATATTCCCTTTTCAAAAACAGAATTTCAAACAAATTTTTTAAGAGATTTATATACTAAATAATTGTTTTCTTTACAATGAGGCCAATTAACTTAAGTCTTGAAGCTTGGGAAATCCCTAATAGGTATAAGAATTAGCTCATCCTTGCAACACTTCCAAATGCACTTAGTATCACAGTAGCCCTCGACTCCCTGGCTTATTTCAAGATTTTTAATAACTTCACTTCACATTTACATTTGAATGCGTAATAATTCAGAATTTATAACAATTATTTTCATATCTCAAGATATTAAGATTAATCTGAAGAAATTGTCTTCATTTTTCTTTTTAAAAGAAGATGAAAAATAAGTAATTTGCACAGTAGCTATATGCAGGTAGAAATGTAGACCCTATCATTTTTACTCTTGTTTGCATTTACCAATCAATGTACTTGTAAAACATGTTTTAAAATCACTTCTTCCAAAATATTCCCCTTCTTGGCAAAAAAATGGCATGAATGGAAAAGATATATTTGGAAAGTGAATAAATCTAAAATTGACAAAAAAAACTATCGAAATCCAATAGTAAGCAAACAAAGAATCTGATTGAAAAATGGGCAAAGTGCTAGAATATACCTTACCAAAGAAGATCTAAAGTTGACAATCAAGCACATGAAATGATTCTCCTGATTTATGGTATCAGAGTAAAGCAGATGAAATAACAATCTAAAATCACTTAACACCTGTAAGGAGAACAGAACCCAGAAGAGTGAATCAAATACTAGCAAGTGTTTGCTTGGATTATCATTAAGTTTGGTGGAGTACAAGACAATCTAGCTGCTTTGAAATTTCACCTGTTTTGTTTTAAAAAATTAAACATGTTCTCACAACATGCTGCAACACAATTGAACTTCTTTGTATTTCTCAAGATGAATTAGAAACTATATGTGTTCAATGTCTTGTAAACATATCAGACAGACTTTTAAAAAATAATTGCTATAATTTCAAGACAACCAACAGTCCTGTAGTAGGTAAATTGACATCTTTGTATTTACAGACAAAGCATTTTAACTAAGCACCAACAAGAAATGAGTTTAGATAGCCTCTGTAGTGATGGGGAGAAGATGAATATATATTAATAAGTTAAGGAAGCCAGACTGAAAAATTTAACCACTGCATAATTCCAGTAACATGGTACCTATAAAGGGAAAAATTGTGAAGACAGAGGGATATCCTTTGTTCTAAGGCATTTGGAAGAGGGAGAGATGAATAGATTGAGGCTAAAGAAATTTAAGGTAATGAATTAATCTTTTTATGATACTGTAATGGAATGTGTGCTGCAATCTTGTCAAAATTATAGAAAAAATAGCATCAAAGATGGAAGCTGGCATAAACTGAACTCTGGGTGACAATGATATAAGTATATGAGTATAAGGCAAGAAAAGACATTTGAGGTTTTTCCTCTGACCTCTACAATACCCCATGAAAATTGCAGTGTGACTATTTTTCTAGAAATTACTATTACTTTATACCCTGAGTAATTTTAAAATAAGATTGTAGAATCAAATATATTAAATATAAACCACTACAAACTCTAATTTTTAAATTAATGGAACTGTATGTGGTGAGACACAGTGCACATGGAGGTCATAGGACAGCTGTGGAGTTTAGCCCCTCCTTCTACTATCCCATGGGTTCCATATATCAGACCACCAGTTATCTACATGGCAAGTACCTCTATTGGCACATCCCATTGGCTCAGATTTTAACATCTATATTAGAATATAGAGCTATTTGTCTTTTGCCCTATCCTATCTTTTTATATAATATAAATATTATATAAATATTAGATATTTATAAAAATATCTTAGCTCATTGCACATAGTAACAAAAAAGATCCCCTCCCACACACAAAAAAAGAAAGAAAGAGAGAGAGAGAGAGAGAGAGAGAGAGAGAGAGAGAGAGAGAGAGAGAGAGAGAAAGAAAGAAAAAAGAAAAAAATCACCCAGTGTTACCAGCAGGGTCTTTTAAAACAACAGACCAATAGGAGGAAACATTCAACCCAATGTTATGCATTCCCATGGAACTAATCAAGACAATTGCAGGTGGAGGGAAAAGACACAAATCAATGAAACAGAAATTGAACACAGAATAGACCCACAAATAGATCCATAACTGACTCTTAATAAAAGTACAAGGAGATACAGTGCATACAGAAAGACGTAACCTTCTAACAAGTGCTTTTAAAGCAAGTGGACATTTAAAGGCCAAAAGAAAAACAAAAGAAAAAAGAGCCTCACGAAATTTATATATTAAAAAAAGAAATAATTATAGATTTAAATGTATAACACAAGAGTATTTTAAGATAAAATCTTAAAGATCCCAAACTAGACAAGAAAAATCCTTAGAAAGGACAATTTACAGAAGAAATACAAAATTTAAAAAAAATAGGCTTCAATAAAATTCAAACTTTTGCTTTTAAAATGAAGGAAAAACATGCTATACAAAGTATCATGTTATGTCAAATTAACAAGAATCTAAAAAATGTAGCATGTTTGCTGTCAAAAAACAGAATCTAGGGGTGGGTGTGTCCACAGACACTGGGCTTTACATAAGGAACATGTTTAAACGCCATGGTTTCAACATGTACATCATGGACACTTTGGGGTTGACTAACGCTTTCGCAAGGGTCACCCAAGAGCATCAGAACAGACAGATATTTACCTTAAGATTCATAACAGTAGAAAAGTTAGTTATGAAGCAGGAACAAAAATAATTTTATGGTTGGGGTCACCACAGCATGAGGAACTGTAGTAAAGGGTCACAGCATTAGGAAGGTTTAGAAACACTGTCTTAAGGTAACAAAATCACAATACAATAAATCAATATACTTACCTACCTATCTATTCATCCATCATGAAAAA